>PVIC010030350.1:0-21947 GCA_004025085.1 Thryonomys swinderianus
TCTTTACACAGACCCTGACTTGGGGAAGGGGCTGGATCTCAACGTTCCCCTTCAAGAGCGCCTGACTTCTTAACCTCCTCCCTCTCGGCCTCACCTCCTCAGGGTGCCACCACTTCCTGGTGGCACCATGGCTGAGGACCAAGCCTTTCTTACTTGGGCCTTTGGAGGATATTTAGGATCCAAGCTGTAACACTGGGAATTGGGAATTTTTAAATTTCCTGATAATTCTGCGTACCCACCATTGAGAATCAGTACTCAACAGTAATAAAAAAAAAAAATGTCACAGAATGAGGAGGACCAACCAACACCCCAAAGCACAGGAATAGGGATGGCAGACGACCAACAAATATAATGAAACAAACCATACTCCAAAGAAGCAAGGCTGATCTTGTTCTAAATATGTACAATGACCTAGGGGTAACTTATACTTGTATCGTCTCACCTGTGTAAAATGCTTGGTCTCATTCACACTAGGCCGGGGAGTAAGTACCAAACTGATGACCAAGTAGGGGTGAAACAAGGTCTTCCTCAGAATTATAGTCACCAGGAAGAAGAGGCTTCACGGTGGGCAAAGCTGACCAAGAAGGTGGTCACATGCACACTTTGACCAACACATCTCTGAGGACCTTCATGCCAAGGCCACCTGCATTCTCCTTCCTCCGCCAGCCTGAGTGCCACAAGGCAGGCTGACAGATTGATTCTGAAAAGTCATTCAATTCTGTTTCTTTTCTGTTAACGTTAGTAGGTTGCAAATTCTTTTTTGATCTGTCTTGCAGCTTTGCATAAGAATCACAGAATTCTGATTCCAAAACTACTGATGCACCGGAATCATCAAGGGTCTCATGAGACCTGCCAGTTTAACTGTGCTGCTTGGAACTTCCAGAACCTGAGTTTGTCAGCATTCCGCTGATCATTTATAGAATGATCTTTGCTACTGATTGTGATCATTGTGGCTAAAAAGATTGGGAAATAAGCTATACTTAGTGAAACAAAAGACTTTTGTCTTCATTTGGCAGATTAAATTGCAGTTTAGTTGCAAGTAAATTTGTAATGTTTGAAAACAGTCTGGTTTGGTAATGGTCATTATGTTCAAATCCTGTTGCAGAGGATGCCGTATACCTGGATGATGAGAAAGAGAGAGAAGAATATGTCCTGAATGATATTGGGGTGATTTTTTATGGAGACTTTAATGACATCAAGAGTAGAAGCTGGAGCTACGGGCAGGTGAGCTGTTTAAAATTTGTCATTGTCAAGGACATTTTTACTTAATATTTTCTGTCACTTATATTACTGCAGGATGCCATATACTGATATTGAACAAACACAATTTCCTGCTTTTCAGGATCTAAAACTCCAGGACAGGGCTCACAGTAGATTTATAAAGTCCATTGGATAATTTATCAGCTGAAACCATGTGTCTTCCACTTATTCCAATACTGCAGAGATCAGACCGTCTGAGGATAATGTGGCATTTTTTTGAGAATCTTAGTACCATGAAACTTTATTGGTTCAACCTGAAATGGACTGAAATTTTTCTTTCCTTATAAAAGATATTTTAATAATGATGCAAAGAATAGAGGGTGTCCAATTTTTCAAAAAAACAGTTTTTCAAAGAAAGTATTAGTCTAAAATACTATTAATTAGAAAAGAATGTTATTTTTCTCAAAGGAAAGTCCCCTGGGATTTTATACAGAGACACTTCATCAACCACAGCCTCAAGTTACTAGATAGATTTAAAATAGCAAATCTTTTTTCTTTTTCCCTATTACATAATTCAAACTTTTTCAATCTAGTGTGCTCAACAATGGGTCTAATCAATGATATTTTTCATATTTCCATAAATTCATGCCTGTCCTATGATTTTAAAATGATATTTTATCGCCAGCCTAAGTGGAGGTGAGTGTGTTCCTTCTGAGAACACTCGTGCTGAGATGACGGGGATTGTGTACCATCATCCGGGTACCCAGGGGAGGGTCTGGAGGGATCTGGCCAGTCTGGCTCCTGTAGCACTTCCCTGGCACCTGGAGCCTTGCTTTAACTTCCACACGGGGCTCTCCCTGGGCCCGGGCCACAGCTCCAGACTGAGCACTGCTACCCAGGTCGTCGTGGGCTCTTTCCTCTCTGCACATCCCTCAGCTTTGCGACCAGCTCCCCTGGACTCCTGACAATTTCATACTCAGTATCTAGGGTTGCCCACGTGCCTTTCTGATGTCCTGACCAGGTGTGATCTAGGCTTAATTGCCCTGTGTTGAGATCTGTGCCTGGCTTCCTGAGGATGCTTTCCTCTCCTCAGTGGCTATTGCCTATCATCTGATACTTTTGCCTTGGGTCCCCATTTCCTAGCCTTTGAGTGCTGTCTTAATCTTTTTTCTTTTGTTATAACAGAATACCTGAGGCTAGATATTTTATTGAGGAAATAGGTTTATTTAGTTCAGAGTTTTGAAAGCTAAAAGTCTAGATGCCTTAGGCCAGGAAGCCCATCTGATCAAACTCTGATGAGGGCCTGGCTACATCACAACACCATGGAGAAACAAAGAGCAACAGGGGAACTATGCAGAACAGACTGAGCACATGATGTGTCCTCACTTTATAACACCCAGCTCTCATGAGAACTAACTGCCTCTTGGAGAACTGTCTTCATGACTAACTACCTTGCACAGGGCTGCACCTCTTGAAGTACCTGCCTTCTTAGTGCCACCACTCTGACTGCCATAAGTTCACCACAGGAAACTCTGGGAGTCACACACAATCTATATCCAAGCCACAGAGGTGTGATTCTGCTTATAGCTGCAATGTGCCACTCTACAGAGAGCTGGTAAGAGGGAAAGCATCAAAGCAAGAAGAATTCAGATGGTGTCCAGGGAACTCCTGGTCAGCAAACCTTCAGGGAAGTCCTTTATACAAGCCATTTTCATGATCATCAAAGACACCATCGAATTGGCCCTTCTGCCAAAATAACAAGCCAGTCATTTGCATTTCTCCAGGGATATCATGAGTTCTGTGATTATTTCTTTAACTCAATAGTTAGTTGCTATCATGTTCTACAAACATGGTTGAAATATACTGCTTAACGAGAAACAAAATAATTTATATACCTGAAAAACTAATGAGTTTATGTCAGCTATTCCATCAGTTTAGGATGCACCTAGAGTTGGTGTTGTAACTAGATTTAATAAACGATTACATGGTAATTAGCTATTATTATTAGGGGTTCTATCAAGCACTTATGTGGATGTGAATAGCTTCTGTATTTGAAGGAATCTCCTATTATAGCACAATATAATATAGGTGAAATCAGTCCATCATACATTGGTCTTTATTCCTTTCTAAAGAAATTCTGAAATTACCTGTGGTCAGTAACTTTTTCTAAGAAAACTGAATTGGCTTCCAGGCTCTTCCCATGATAGGGCAATCTATGTTTTCCAAACTTTTGTGTCATTTGTCTTATACCCATCTCTTCCCAGAAAGAAAAAAAAAAGGAAACCACAGAGGTCTTCAGTGTATGAGGTCTGCTCTGCTATTGGGTGCAATACAAATGGGCTTGAAGTAGCTTCCCATCATGTTACTTTTGCGGCTATTTAAGACTTTGCACTGGTGGTAGTAAGCCATTCATTCTTTTCCTTGGGGACTACAGCCCATATGTTGAAGAGACCTGATAAATTAACTTGTATACTTTGTGAAGTCCGCTCGTGACCCTTGAGTATATCAGCTCACTAGTAGTTCATTTTTCCTTCTGGTGTCTTGCTATGGTCTTCTTCATTAAGAAGTAAAACAGAATAACTCCTCCCTTCCATTTTCAGTTCACAGTAAAGATCATAGAAGATCATTACAAAGGAAATACATATTTCTACCCATTAGGTTGTAGCTTCATTTTGTTTTCCTGCAGAGAATGTCTTATTGGTAAAATGGTCATTAAGAAATTTCTCATTTTTCCCTAGTTTGAAGATGGCATCCTTGATGCTTGCCTATATGTGATGGACAAAGCAGAAATGGATCTTTCTGGCAGAGGAAATCCCATCAAAGTCAGCCGTGTTGGGTCTGCAATGGTAAGTGGTAGTTTCCGATGTCTAAAATCTGACACACACACACCACACGCCTCAATACAGATGTCAGTTCATTAAGAGGTGCTGAAGTAGTGGCTTCGCTTAATAAACTTTTTTTATAAGAATGTAAGTTATAATACCCAGTATAGTTCTTGAATCTTCTGAGCTCATCTTAGCTTATAAAACAACAAAAAAAATTTGTCTCTATACTACACGTCTTTGACTTCAGACAAATGAATATGGATATCATGATATTTTTGAATAGTTATTCTTAAGAATTTCCTGCCTGGGGACTAAAATGTGATCTTGACAAAATGTCATTTGCTATAATCAAATGATCAGTCTATCAAATATCAAGGTGCATGAAGATATGCATGACACAGCACATTTGTATCTAGAGAGACTTATATATATAAGCTATATATAACCCTAACATCAGTGGCAATGATACTTCATGAGAGGGATTGATCACTTAAAAAGTGGGTATTGATCCTCCAAGTAAACCTAGGAGATAAGGAGAGTGAGCATAACTCATGCCATTTTATAAATAAGGGCATGGGGTGATGATAGTTTGCCTGTGATGAAGCTTCCACTAGAACCTAGTTCTACTGATTCCAAATTTAGACCTGTTCTACTTTTTATACTGCTGTCTGCAGGAGATCTCAAAGCATCTTTAAGAATGCAGAGATCGTGAAAGGTAGCAATTAAAAGTTGAGATTGGTCTCCCTTGAGTGATGTGGCTAGGGCAGAGGGAGAAGCTAATTCAATGTGACCCAGTGTAGTCCTCGACTATGCTGATCTGACCATCACATTGTGTCAGCATTCGGGGCTTAAAAGTATCTGACACCTGTTTCAGGAACAGATCATGCCTGGAAAGATGTTAAGCTGGGCTGTATTTCATCCAAAAACTGTTTAAAATCTTACAAAACTCTTTACATTATTAAGGGTCATAAGTTCTCTACAAAAATTCTTCCTGAAAAAAATTAATTTTGAGTTTGGTCTCATATATTCCTTTGGGTTAAAAATATTAATACTGTTAACATAAAAATAATATTCTGAGATAACTTCTGGTTGGGTGTTAAGAACGGTGATTTTTATTTTATTAAGAACTGAGCTACAGTTCTTAGACACAGAACTGTAAAGGTAGACACAGATATGTAAAAGCATTTTGAGGACAGGAGGGCAGCTCAGGGGCAGAGCACTTGCCTGACATGAGTGGGATCTGGGCTCAATTTCCAGTGCTGAAGTAAAACAATAGGCAGCATTGTTGATTTCTATTGATCGTTTATTTCACATAATGGAAAGGCTATGAATTCCACAGACCTGGGCTCTGCAAAATAACTATCTATAAGACCATATGTAGACCTATAGCCAATTATTCAATCACTAATTTTCCTACTTTGAACACAAGACTCCTTTCTCTCTTTTTCCCTCTCAGAAGTTACCATGAAGAGTTTCCCATGAGAACAGAAGTATTAGCTACGAATGGTTAAAAATAAATTAATTCCTTCTTAACATTCTAAAATGGGTTGCTTCTCTGCCTGAGTTCCTCATGTGTTGTAGCGCTTTGAATCCAGAAATCAGATCCTGACACAGACCGATGTAAAAAGAAGGGAAAAAAGGCACCTGGCCAAGAGGAAGCCATTAAATGCTGACTTCCGTGTGCAATGGTAAATACCAATTGCCTTGCAATTTTATGAATGATAAAATCCCTTGAAGTTCTAATTTTGAAGATGTATATCCCAACTCCAAAGTTTAGAAAGAGTAAAAAGAAGAATTTTTGTGGGGAATAATTTTAGTTTTGGAAAGGGGACCCCGGGCCCCCCACAGGCAAGGTTGTGTCCTGAGCGACTGTAAGCAGCTTTTCCATGTACACCACATCATTGTTTATGTAAACACAAAGCTTGGTAGTTTACCAAAGCCTCACACATTATCTCCTTTAATCCTTAGAATAGCCCTGTGAGTCTTTCCAAAAATCCAACCACTTATAATGATTTTTAAAAGTAAATGATGGAGCCTCCAAGAAAATCAATGAAAAGATGACCCAGAAAAAAAAAAAACAACTGTTTTTTGATCATTCTGGCAGTCCTCCTCCTGTTCATGAATCCTAAAGATGCATCATGAAATTTCCAAGCGCAGTTAAAGTACAAGGAGGAAAACAAAGTCCTTCAATGAAAGATTTACTCTGGAATAGAAAGAAATGCATTTAGAGAGCCCAGCAAGGTGTCCAGGCCGGGAGAGTGGAGCCGGAATCCAGACGGCCACGACGGGGACTGTGTCCGTGTCCGCCAGAATGGGCTCAGGTTGAGGTGACACTGAGCCAGCCGCACAGGTGTCTCCTGAGTCCCCCGAAATGCCGCTCACCTGCTCACCAAGACCGGGCGTCCCTCTCGCAGCATGTGGAGGCCAGAGGAGAGACACACATGACCTACTAATCCTCCTAGAGCAGAAACAGCACCTCAAGGGAGGCCCAGACAAGAGCGATGGTTAGCAGGACACGGCTGAGAGCAGCTGTTGCCAGGAAAGATGAGGGTGGGCAGTGCGTCCCTGGCTAGGGCCCTCAGAAGAGCGGAGTTCAGTGACCGCTCAAGGCAGGAGCAAGCGACTGGGGACCGAAGGACACGTTTGCTCACTGTGGTCATGACTGAGTCTAGCACCCGGGGAGCTTCAGGAGAGAGGCCGCGCATGCCGCCGAAACAGCCCAAAATGACTCAAGCTCTGTGAACGTTCTAATGATGCTAACAACACACACTTGTATTTGAAGTGTGCAGTTCGCAGATAAAAGCTTTATGGCCCAGCACTCTAGCTTGGACAAGCATCCGTTGTGGGGTGGGGGCTGTCTTATGCACAACAGGATATTTAGCAGCATCTACCCAAGAGGTGTCTGTAGACACACACGCACACACACACACACACACACACACGACACTTGTGACACCCCAAAATGTCTCCAGGTATTGCCAGAATCCCTCTGAGGTCAAATCATTCCCTAGGGGGACCACACAATCAAGTCCTTCTGCAGCTCCATTTTTCTGCCTGTGGAATGAAAACAGCCCTGTCTTTTTGCCTGTCTAGGAAATTAGTCTTAATTTGATCACCACTTGCTGTTTTTAGTCTTCTAGTGAAGAGAAAGTGGAGGCATCTCACATGGGAGGGGGCTGGCCCAGGCCAGAAGACCCGGCCTTGGGCCTGGTCCTTCTGCCGAACGAGTGCTGTGTGACCCAGGGCAAAGCCTTCGACTCTAGCGTTCACTTCCTCATCTTCAAAATGAAATTTTGTCTCTACTCAAACTACTTTGTAATTCCCTTAGGTAGCAACAGTCTCAGTGCTATCTTTGCTTCTATTTTTTCCTTTATAAATTCATTATCTCCTCTTGTTATTTGGGGTTGCTATTGTTTTGCTTTGATATGAAAGTTGGGAAAATTGGTGACAATCTGGAGAGACTTGGGCTACTGTACTTTCTCAGGAGAAAAAAGTGCAAAATCCTGTAATCCCATTGTCTGAGGAATGAGCTTGAGATCTTACAACCTCAAATCAGCTAATTTATATTTGGGTTCTTCTAAGTATTGAGTAGTGCGTCTTATGAATGCTACACTACAGATTTATTTAAGAGAGAAGAGAAGAAGGAAATTAGAGAAAAGGAAGACATTTACCCAAAGTTAAACTTTGCCCCTTAAATTATATTCCTCGATGTCTATTTTCCTTCTATCTCATTTCTGATGCGACAGTCCCCATCAAGAAAACTACCAGGAAATGTGCCAGAAAAAAAGTGAAAGGATGTTTTGTGTCATCTGAGAATTTACTTCAGTCACACGGCGTTCATAAGGCATTCAGTTTCCACCCCTAAAGGGCTACGAAGAGCCAGGCACGGCTGCTGCGCCTCCAGCCAGGCCAGCAGAGCAGCTCTGCCATGACCTGTGCGCGCCTGACGCTGCGTCTGGTGGTGACGGCGGGAGGGCCCGGTCCTGCCGCAGCCTCTGGGATTCCTCAGGCAGCTCCTGCTCAGCACGTCTCACTGCAGTGCTCATGTGCTGCTGCGGGTTAAGGTTTTATCAACAGAAGATCTGCACGGACAGCGCGTGAGATCTGAAAGGCTCTCCGGGGTCTTCGAGGTGATGTCCTTTGCTCAAGGTCACATTGCAACTAAGTAGCTGAGCTGGAAGTGGATACTTTTCCTCAGGCCGTGTACCTTCAGAAGGCGCCTTCCAAAACATGGCGACCAGTAACACGATTACTACGTCACAATGGAATAGCTTTCTCCTGGCAAAGAGCAGGCCTTCAGGGAGTGGAGTCCAGGGGAGGCGAGTGGTAAGAGGGCAAACAAGTGAGGAAAGACATAAATCACAGGGTTCTCGACAGCCGGAGGCCCAGTCTCGCCAAGAAAGTTCTAGCAGGGTTAGGAACCAAATGCGGTCTGATGGCAGCGGGTATGATGGGAGGTCATGATAATAATGCCGGTGACAGGAGCCGTGGTGGCCTCTGTGGGGATGATGGCTTTGGCCGTGAGCCTGGGGGTGTGTTCACTCAGTCAACCCGTGTCCATCCAGAGTCTACCGATCGAGGCTCTCACTGGTGCGCAGCTGTGAAGAGACTATTGTTGCTGCATTCATGGAGCTTATAGCTAATAGACAAGTCAGCAGAGCAAGTTATTTGATAACAATAAGCCTATGGGAAGGCAAATCTCTAAATTCAGCTCCAACTTTCCCCAGAATTAAGCACTGGCCTGTCATGAGCAGTGGGATATTGGCTCAAAAAAGAGAAGAATGTCTCACGAGGGTTCATAGCAGCAGTAAGCCATGCTATGAGTCACAGAAATCCTTTCTCCATGGTGGAAATGGTATTCAAATAGCAGTTACTAAAAGCACTAGAAAGAATGCAGTAGGCGAAATTGTGATTCGTTCCTAGGGGGCTTGTTCGCTTCATAATTCAGAAAACATAAGGTTGTCACATGTAAAATTTGTCCCACGAAGTCCCACTCCTTAAGAGTTTCTTTATCCCGTGGTACTGCATTCAATTACAATAAGAAAACATATTATCAGGGAAATTTTTGGAAGAGGAAGAGGAGAAAAATGATAAATATAATTACAAGTTTTAAGATTCTAGTGCTTTGCACCATCACCATTCTGGATGGTCCAGTGTCCCTGGAGGAGTCCACATTTATCTCCAACCCGGGTCTTTTATTGAACCATGATGCCATCATTAATCCCCATTAATACTGTGCCCTGACTGTGTCTTTTGGGAATTAACTCAAGAACAAACATTTTAAACCAATCGATGCTCTATGTGCGCTTTAGTGTTGTTAAAAAAGAGTCTTGAATTCCACCTAGTACATCAAACTGACCACAGCGAGGGTGGGAGCTGGATTCTTGTAGAGCCCAGGATAAGATGAAGGACCTTGGAGACAGAACAGGCTTCAGAGCTCCCAATTTTCAAGTACCTGTAATATCCTAAACTGAAAATAAAGCTACTTTCATAGGGTCATTTTTCCTCTTCTTTTAAAAAGTTTGTTTTACTTTGATACACGAAAAAAGAATAGCCATGACATCCCTACTTTGATACGTTGCCAAGCAACTCCATGGGGAACTTACTATAAAACCATGTTCTTAACCTTTTTCCTCCAGTTGTTTACTTGCTTATTTTGAATGAGAAGCTACACACTCAGCAAAGTTCTTCATGTAACAACTTGAATTACAAACATTCAGATTACATTTACGGGATTTCTTCGTTAGAAATTCCACACCTGAGTCATCCCTATGAAGTTTAAAATAAGAAAAGACTATTCAGTGATCATACAGCCAACTCAATGTACTTCACTAAGTTTTACTTTTAAAGTTTAAAATGTCTTAAGTGACATCTGATTGCTCCTTTGCTCTTATGAAGCAGCTCAAACCCCGTTTCTTGGCATGAAGTATCATAGAGGAAACTGAGGACCCAGGAACTCCATGGCCACTGTCCCTGCCTTTTCAATACCGAGGGACATCTTCACATTTCCCAGGTGGATCTTAGAGTTTGCAAAGCGGCATCTTTCCATAGAACAAGATTATGTTATAATAATGTTTCCCAGTCCTTGTATCTGGTTTTGTCAATTGACTTCTAAGAGCGACATTGGTGGTTATTATCATGCAGATAACTGCCCATCAAAGGCTCCCTGGTGGAGCTGAGCCCTCTTACAGAGCTGGCGTATCTTCGTATGGAGTCTATCAGCTTTTGTTTTCGATTGTTACTGTCTAGTTCCATGAGTCGCACCTATGACATCAGGAGAGCCGTCTCTCAATTTGTGATGAGAGGAGAAGGCCACAGTGGTGCTCTCTGTAACTTTTCCAGCGGCAGCACCAATCCACGGACAGCTCTTCCCGGGTGGTAACTTCTGGATACATTACTAGTTATTATTGATGAAAATGTTTATGACAGCCCAACATGGTAAGATAACAAATTTCCAATTCTAGAAGAATTTTTAAACCCATGAAGTGGAAGTATCCCTAAGAATGAGGGGTATTGTTGTGATTCCAGAATGACCTGGGAGCCCAGTGATGAGGAAAGGTAAAAAAATCTCTTCCTCACCTCCAGCCCAACACAACACCTCGAATAATTACCTTGATCACCAGAAGTTTTCATTCCTGCTTACCGAAGATGTTTTAACAATTCATAGCGCTATTGAGACAGTGGGTAAATAGAATTTACCTAACAGAAGATGTCTTCATTCCAACTCTTGAAAAATAATGTCCATTCCATAAATAGCCACTGTGCAGATGGAAAAACTGAGGTGAAAGAAAGTTGAATCATGTTTCCAAGATCACCAACAGCACTCACGGGAGAGAGACCTCTGGTCACCTGACCCCTCACAGACTATCAATATCCTCTGGATTTGTCCTCTCTCCATATCCCATGAGCTCTCTGGGTACAAATATATCTTTTACAAACTCTGTCTGAATCAATCCTTCTCCCTTAGGTGGGGGAGGGAGGGACAGTGAACTGTGCAGACATTTTTATTTTTTTCTCTTATGGTAAAAGCCAGCAAAGTAATGAAGTTTCCATTTGTGGGCAAACAGCTTGGTTTCTCAATTATCAAGGTCACATTTCTTATGCCTGTTCTTCTCATATTTTTGGAGGAAAACAGACATTTATTACAAGCCATCTCTTGAACGTGATCATCATAGTCAATCTAAATGTCTGCTTCCCCCGAATTGCTTCCTGCAATGAGATTTCAAGGCAGCATCTACTTTGTAATCACACAGGCTATTTCTGAAGCACGGGGGCGCGTGCTGCTCAGCACTCCCTCCAAGCTGTGCACAGAGCTGCCGCGTCTCCCGGGATTCGTGCCCCGGGTGGACGGCTGGCCTGCGGGAAGCCAGCCAGGCCCTTGTGCCTGTGACCTGTGTGCACTTTGAGTTTCTTCCTCCTCCTGCTCTCTCATCTCTCTTTCCCTGACCTCCTTTTCTGTCCCGCCAACCCTTGCTTTGAATTGTTCCCTTTTCCATCCACCTGTTCATTCCAGTATTTCCGGAATCCTGGCCTGACCCTACCGGCCCGACACCACGTGGTCATGACGGCATGGCCATGAGGAAAGACACCAGTGGGGGTCTTGAAATCTCAGTTTCTCTCTGCCTTGGTTCACGTTGGCTATTTCTCTTATGATTACCAAGTAGTAAAGCCTGCTGTGACCAAATAAGAATCCTCAGTTATTGGGGAAGTGCAGTGAATAATTTCTTGTAATACTTATAATGAAAGAACCTAATTACTGCTCCTGTCAGAGCTTGCTGATGTGTATAAACCAAAGGATAATTGCACAATAGTAGTTACATGCTTCAAAACATAAATTAGTAATTGTTGATGTTTTTTTAATTGAAGTTAAATTTATATAGAATAAAAAGCGTGAATATGAAATGCACAACTCAGTAGCTTGGTTTTTTGTTTTTGTTTTTGGCTGTAAGTGGGGATTGAACTCAGAACCTTGATGCTTACAAGGCAGCCTCCAGAGCCAAAAGCTATTGATGGGCATAGTCACCACCCCAATTAAAATATAAATATTTTCATCTGCTCAGAAACTTCATGTTTCTTCTAGTTCAACTTGCACCCCAAAATAAACACTGATTTCTGACTTTTTTTTTTTTTTAGATAGGGTCTCACTTTGTACTTGAGGCTGGCCCTGAGCTCACTATGGAGCCCAGGCAAGCCTCGAACTCAGCAATCCTCCTGTCTCTGCCTCCTGAGTGCTGGGATGACAGGTGTGAGCCACCACGCCCGGCACTGTGGTGTGTGGTATTGATGGCTGGTGGGCGTGAGTCACCATACCCAGCATTGTATGTGGTTACCGGATATTGAACTCAGGACCTTGCGCTTGCAAGGCAGGTGCCGGAACCACTAAGCTAATTCTCCAGCCCTGATTTCTGACTTTTTGAAGTAGGTTAGATTTACTGACTCCGTTTTTGTTTGTTTTCATTTTTATCAGCTCATGTTTGCAGCACATGATTCTATTTCTTGTGTGAAGTTGGTGCATGTACATAACACCTCTTAATCTTTTTCATCCTCTTCCTCTTCCCTCCCCCATCTCTTGAGGTGGACCTACCCCACTGCTTCCTCCTATTTAAGGTACCCACTAGCCTTCATATAAGTGGATCCATATAGTATGAATGGAATGGGCTCCTTTTGCTCTGTTATTGTATGTGAATTCTATTCTGCTCTTACTATTACTGAGCTGTACTTACCTGCTTGAGTGTCTCAGTTTGTCAGCATTCACCTATTGATGGACATTTGAGACGTTTCCACTTTGAAGACATTACAAATAAACATACTGAGAATATTTTTGGACAAGATTTTTGTGAATGACACTAGGGTTTTAGCTCAGTGGTGCCTGTGCCTGCCTCAAAAGTGCAAGGTCCTGAGTTCAAACCTATGTACTGCAATAAATAAATAAATAAGATTTTTGTGTAGATATTTTTATGTGTCTGAAGTAAATACATAAAAATGACATGCCTATATAATAAGGTATGTAGTATATTGATATATTAATTTTTATAACAATCTGCCAGTTTTCAAAACATTTGCACCATTTTATATTCTTGCCAGCAAGATCTGGTAGTTCCAGTCTTTCCACAGCTTCAACTACTCTCTAATTTTTGTTTTATCATTTTAAACAGTCTGGTAGGTGCACAGTGATATTCAATTGTTATTTTGATTTCTTTTTCTCCAGTGACTAATGATGTAGAACCCTTTTTCATATATTTATTTTTAATTCATATGTTCTTTGTTATGTGTGTTAAGTCTTCACTCACTTTGAGTAACTAGGAATCTTTGGGGTTTGCCTTCCTTGAGAGTTTGTGACAACACAGTTGTCTTAGTTACTTCTCCCATTGATGCCACAAAATACCCCAACACCTCCAAGTTAAAGGAGAGGTTTATTTTGGTTCATAGTTTATAGAGGTTTTGGTATATAGTTGGGTAATTCTGAGCCAAGATGAGCACACCAGAGGGGAATGGCAGAGGAGAAACAGCCCATGGCAGGGCAGGCAGGAGGCAGCAAGCAGCAGCAGGCAGCAAGCAGCAGCAGGCCTGCTTTCTTTCTGTTCTTTTATATTCCATCCAGGCTACAAGCCTATTGGATGGTGCCACCCAGGCCCAGGGTGAGGATTCCATGATCCACACTCAGAACTATGCTAAACCAATTCTATTACTTTCACTCTAATCCAGTGTCCTACACCCATGATCTAGCCACCTCCCAAGAGCCCCACCTATGAGCAGGGCTTTGAGCAGACCTCTAGATACAAACCCAAACAGCAGTATTGATTACTGTGCTGCTATTATAAACCTTTAAATCAAGTAGTCTTCCAACTTTGGGGTTGTTTATTTTTTCAGTATCATTTTGGTTTTTCTACATCCTTTGCATTTCTATATAAGTTTTAGAAACAACAATTTCAAAACTGCCTGTTGGCATGCAGACATATACCTTGGATCTCATAAAAATAGTAAAAAATGATCTACATCCATTTTCCAGTGATATCACATCCATTCAGCAGAACTTACCGAATGCCCACTCTGTACTAGCTCTGGGAATGCAAAATCAAAAAAGCAAATTCATTCCTTCCTTTCAAGAACACATTGTCTTGTCGTGGGAACCAATGATGCAATACAGTGTGGTCCATAGGAAGACAGCTTCAAACAAAAGGTGTGAAATGAGCAAAAAGTAAAGATATCATGATGATAGATTAAAATTCCAGAATGATCACCAATAGGGTACTCAGTGAGTAAAGAAGAGGTTTGAGTGTGGAAGAGTTTTCAGGGACAGAGAGTAGAAAGCCCAGCAGCAACAAGGAAGAAAACAACCTGTTCAGTCCACCACATGAAAATCCAGGAGATCATTCAGGGCTTTCTTTTTCTTTGGGTCAAATGTGTGACCTTGACCTAAGAATACTTCAGCAGCAGCACATCTCCTTTCATGTTTTTTGTTTGTTTTGTTTTGTACTAGGAATTGAACTCAGGTGCCTTGCTGTTCTTTGTAAAGTGCAGAGCAGCACATAAAATAGGTTTCTACATCCGCTAACCAAGGCATTTTCCAAATCTGTTTTCTAGAACTGCTTTTTAAAATATAAATTGAACCCAAATGTGTAAAAAAGAAGTGGAACGGCAGTTACGGAAGAGAGAAGGTGACTACAGCCCCTCCCCAAAGCTCAATCCTCTCACCTCTGCCCAACCCAGTAGCTGCTGAGGTTCGTTTCCAAAACCCTCCAGTGTCACAGGGCCCAGTCACAACCCACCCGCCTTGTTGAAGATCGCTCAGCACTAGGCCATGCTGCACGTTTGTGGTTCCCTAAACCTCGGAAAGCTTTTTTTTTTCTTTTTACAAGGCAGAATTTTTCTTTCTAAATTTAATTATATGCCTTTGACACTAATTTATGCTACCCATAATTTATCTCCTATAGTCTTTGAGAAACTAGTAGAGACAAGATGAAGTATAAAACGGTTTTCTAAAGAATTACAGAAACCTTAGGCTTTATGAGAACATAACTTTTAACAGCAACAATTAACAGGATAAAGTAGGTTTATAATAGAGAAAAGTCACTTCCTCAGAGCCATAAAAATATGCATGCAAGAGAAGAAAAATACCTTTACATATTTAAAAAGAGGCAGAAACGGATTGCAGCTTCACAAAATATAAACATCTGTGCAACAGGAGGCAGGAAAATCAAGAAATGTCACATTTCTTTCTATGTCAGTACCCGCTTCAAACCTGCTCAGCCGCCCATGGCCAAAGTTGGAAAGGAGCCCAGTGCAAGTGGTGCTTCAGGTGCTTCTTGGCCTTTGAACTACAAAAGAACTTAGGGCTAACACTCACCCTAGGCCTCGGAGATCTTGCCTCCCTTACACGGCTGTAGAGAGGACCCAAGGTGAGCACCTCAAGGCCGCAGTGCCGGCTGGGAACTGAATATGGCTCCGTTCACAATCCATTCACAAATCCCCCTACCTGAAAAGAACCGCATGCCCTGCACGCGTCCCGCACTGCTCTCGGGCCTGGCAGTCTGCCTTCTGCAAGCCTGACCCCGCCTTCTCACCCATACGTCCTCAGTCTTTGCTTCTGCTCCTCCCCAGATTGGGCCAAACCCAACTTAATCACTGCCTGCCGATCTAACCCTTGAAATCAGCAGTAGCCCAACCTACAGAGCATCTGACCAGACACACATCATGGTACCTACTCTTTCCCTTACAGTAAATATTTGAGGACAACTTAAATGTTCAGAAAAGTACAAAAACTGCAACAATAATTATATGCACTCACTGCAAAAATTAAACATAGTTGGCTTCTTGACATATCTGCTGCCAGTATCTATTATGAATCAGCCTTTTTCTCCCTTTTAGTGAAAAAAAAAGTAGGTAGAATTTAAGGAATCCAGAAAAATGTAAAGATTAAAGTTTCAAAACTTCCCATAATTTTCTTATATGTTAGGATTTAGACTCCACAGTACGCCCTTGGGTGTAAGTGACACATTTTCTTTACCTGTTCATCTGTCAGTGGACACTTACCCTATCCTCTGTCCTGACCGTTATGAGTAATTCTGCAGTGGGCACAGAGGGCAAATATCTCTTTGATATGCTGATTTCAATCCGTGGGTTTATATGGCCAGAATCGAGTTCCTACATCATACAGTACTTCTATTTTACATTGTTTTGTGGAAGCTACTTATTAGTTTCTAAGATGGCTATGCTGATTTACTTCTTCACCAGTGATATGTGGGGATTTCCTTTTTCTGCACATCTCCACCAACATTCATCATTCATCTCTTACACAGTAGCCAGGCGAAGAAGAATAAGATTATCTCTCATTGTGACTTTAATTTGCACTTCTGTGCAGATTAGAGGTATTGAACATTTTTTCATTTACGTGTTCACCACTCTTATGCCTTCTTTTGAGAAATGCCTGGTCTGATTTTTTGCCCACTTACTAATAAGATTATTTTCCATATGTGAGTTCCTTATATATTTTTGGTATTATCCCCTGACCAAATATATGATTTGCAAAAATTCTGTCATATTCAGTTTTACTTTAATATAAGGGAAAAAAACTGAATAACAACAAAAGAATTTTTTAAGCTTAAATGTTTCTTCCCTAATAAGTACATTAATTCTTAATGGATCCCTCTAAAGTTATTTAAAAATTATGAAAACCCTTAAAAGATAAAGTAATTACACGCTTTAAAATTACAATTTAATTTTAAATGTCATCAATTAACTACAAGAGACAAACTCATTAAAACATTAGCGTTTACACACCCTCCCCCTCCCCATGTCTAATCTTTTCTTACAGTGATTATTGTTTTTACAGTATTAAATTGTCAAATTTCTCCTACGGCTGTAATTTCCAAAGACGCTTAACTTATATGGATTTTTCCCCACCACCAAGTCTTCTGTCGGGAAGTGTCTGCTTTTGGACTCTGATTTGGCCCTTAATGATCTTGGTCTTCTTTTTCAAGGAGCTTCTGAGAGCCGTCCGAGTCCCTGAGACCCTGTTTGGAAGTGTGTGCTGGTTGCCTTTACACTTGCAAGGGTCTTGGCTGCGTGTAACTCCCTTGGGTCACCATTCCTCTCCAGACACTGTCAGTGGTTTCTGAATGGTGTGAGGAAGAACTTCAAAGGCAGCTGGTTCCCTCACGGATTGCTCATTTCACATGTTGCCCGGATGACCAATTACATTACGTTCCTAAAGTGTGCTGCCCTCCGTCGCTCTCATCTTCTTGAATTTCATTGCATTACATTACACATGAAGGCTGCTAGGAAAAACTTTGGGAGGCTGCTCTTTGTCCCTTCACTTTTCAATTCTGTAGTTGTTTGGGGAGAGCATTTCGTCGCAGCCATTTTGAAATTATACGACACTACCTGGCTGGAGTCTTGACCTCCTCTTTTCTGCTTGATGCCTAGTAACCCAAGATCAAGAGATGGTAGTCTGGCACTGGTCGAATCCCAACTTCACGAAAGTGTGTTCCAATGACCAGGTGTAGCACACAAAAGGAAAAGGGTGTCCTTGAAGTGTCTCACCCTCCTAAGATACCTTGTCCTCTAGGAAGGAAGAGAACTACTTTAACTGTTTACACTTGTCTCTAAAGACTTACCTCTTTCTGTGTCTGAGATCCCTGTAAATCAGTGTTCTAATTAGAAAACCACAGCTAATCTAGTCAAATGCTAATAAATGAGAGTTGTGATTTATCTAGTAGCAGGGGACAGCTCAGGATTAACAATTAAAAATTTTATAAGGGAGAGAGTGTTTTTCCCCTACTTTTCCTTAGTTCAGCCTTATGCTAAAAATAGTGCTTTTAATTTATGGCTGTTTATCTGAAAATCAGTCATCAGAACTACAGTTTGGGAACTTTTCCTGCAGATTCATAGATCCTGTTCTACTACTCAGTGACAGAGGAATGGTAATGGGGGTTAAAAGTTGAATTTATAACCTACAGCATATTCTACCAAGACACTTTTCCAGCTCCGCAACAGATGCACATTTTAAATAATCAAATCAATAACCAGAAGTACTGATTATGAATAGAGTCAGACAGTTGGCAGAACCTTACTGAGCCTCAGGCATTTTGTAATCTACAGAATAAAGTGAAAATTCGCACCAGAGGAATGAATTTGCAACTAGCTGGACAAGATCATTCAGAAACCTTGAAAGAACTTTTTTTCTACATCAAAACTTGGAAGTTACTAAAACTCTTCACTTTCTGACTGCACATAAATTGAAAAAAATAGAAAAAAATCAAAAATAGAAAAAATCAAATGGAAGAGTCATAGGCTAGACAGCAAGCACTCTGTGGGATTCTCTCAGCCAGAAGTCAGAAGTGGCAGCATGAATCTCACATTTCCAGGGAAGTCTTTTCTTCACAGTGTAAGATACATGTCCATTTCAAGTGTCTTTGTTAGCATTTTTGATTTAATACAACAGTGCCCGTGTGTGTGATGCCCGGGCAGAGGTCCATATACCTCCCATCTTGTTTCACCAACTATTAGCTGAAACTCTTTTCCTTCTGTGGAAGGATTTTCTTTTGCCAACTTGTATCTTGTGCTCCGCAAAGGCCCAGTATCACCACCACCTTCCTACCCAACTGATTTTCTTTCCTCCTTTGGACGACCATTCTGGCAGTACCCTTTCTGTCTTAATACTAGGAATCTTTCTTTCCACCTGACTAGCTTCTCCCTTATCTCCTCCCAGGGATAAGATCTTATTTTCATTCAAAACACAATGCCTACATGTTTATGGAATATACAGGTGATTATTGAACCACTAGGAAGCAGGGACTCTGTTCATACCTGCTAGAATTCAGAAAGTCGTAGATTTTATCTCCATTCTCCATGCACTCATGAACCACTGAGGAAGACGGACTCCTTTACAACAAAATGCAGCAAGCCAGAGACTCCTCTGGGCAGGTACTGAGAGAGGCAGCAAGACAGAAAAGTCACATCTTTCAAAATCTCTCCTGTGGCTTTCATCATCTAAATGCACATGGATCACATCCTATTTTAATTGCATAATGATATCTTTTCAATGTAATCCAGACTTTTATTTCTCAGATCGATTTTCACACACACACACACACACACACACACATGCACAGTGGTATCCCAGAGACTTGTGGAAGGGCAGTGCATTTCCAAAGTACTCCCTTGAAATGTCTAAATGGCTGGTCCAAGGACTACACTTTTGGTCACAAGGCTGTAAAGACTGTCATGTCAACTACGAAACTTGTTGGGGTGGCATTCAGTTTTGGAAAAACTCCCACTGCTCCCCACCTAGACCCTTCTGACTGTAATTCAGCGTGATAAAATTCACATCAGAAGAGGTAGATTTCAAAGCGCACAGAAAAAACTGGCGGGGTCCTCAAAACCGTTACTTCTTGAGTTTCCCTGTATTGTCTAAACATGAAAGATTGTTTCTCCTGGCTTCACGTCTGTTGTTTCTAGATTATTATAGTTTGAATATGTACCAGGTTTTCCCCAGAGATTTAAGATAGCCATTGGCTGCTTAAGTTACCTCCATATTGAAACTATAACATCCCAGGCCCCCTATGGAAATTCCTTTTAACACTATAAAACTTTAATCATTTTAAACAACTTTCAAGAAAAAAATTTTAAAGAATACTTTTTAATTTTGATACAGGGTCTTGCTTTGTAGTTCAGGCTGGCCCTGAGCTCACTATGTAGCCCAGGCAAGCCTCGAACACAGAAATCCTCCTGTCTCTGCCTCCCGGGTGCTGGGAGGGATTACTGGCATGAACTACCACTCTCAGTCTAAAGAATAAATTTTGTTAATTGCCTAGTGATCCTATTTTTTATTTACCTATAATAGTTCCTATAGTAATATGTTAACTTTTCCAATTCATTTCTGTCCACCACTCATCATAGAAGTGAAAGTTTATTTCATCCCTTTTTGTTCATTTGTCCACTCTGCATCGGCTTTGCACCAACACAAGATCTGCTTTTGGTCTTGTTCTTGTGCAGATCTTCTTTTGCTCTTCCTGACTTCACGCCTGGCACCATCCAGCCCAAACTAAGTGGCTTCTGATGCTTCCTGTCTGCTGTCGACCTCACTTGGCTGTAATGAAACACTACTTAACAAGCAGTCTTGACACTTGGCTTCTCCTTTGCATACTTAGTTTGGTGATTTGAAAAGACTGAAACTGTTTTCGCCTGCAGGCCATAGGGAAGATTCTGGAAGCCTCACCTTGTTTACTGCTACCGCAGGTGAGGCTTGTCGAAATGACCTTTCTTCCTTCTCATCTCTGTGGCTTCCTGTAGATTAATGCCAAAGATGACCAAGGTGTCGTTGTGGGATCCTGGGACAATGTCTATGCCTATGGCGTCCCCCCTTCAGCCTGGACCGGAAGCGTTGATATCCTATTGGAATACAGGAGCTCTGAGAATCCAGTCTCATATGGCCAGTGCTGGGTTTTTGCTGGTGTTTTTAACACATGTAAGTAACCAGTTGAGTAATATTTTTAAAACATAAAGGGAATTTTACTTCAAGACATTTTATCTGTAACCTAGCAAAGAGACTCGGCAGTTTCTGTTGGCTCTACAGAATTTATGGGTGAGTATTCTGGGATGTAGTCAATGCATAATTAAATTGTACTGGGTCAAATATGCTCATAGTCTCTCTGACTGCAGCATCTTTATGAAAAGAATGATGTACTGTTTCCTTCTTAATTCATCATTTAATACCCAGAACAGTGGAGGGTCACAGGGCCAAGTAAGGATGCAGGGGGGAAAGGGGAGCCATTTTCTTCTCAATAAGCTCATTTTTTGAACATTAGAAACATTACAATGAAAAATATGAGGGAAAAGATTCTGCTTAGCTCTGCCTGAGACATTATACGGATATGCTTATTTATTGTTGGAAATAAATCCACTTAATTTTTATCCCACCGATGAAAGGGGTCGTCCCCATGTTTATATGTGAGCCTCAGTGCCCCTGAGCCATCAGACCTGGGGATGTGGTGAGAAACCTTCCCTTCCCGTTGCCTCTCTGAGGGTTCATCTGCCCACCCTCCATTCTGCAGAGCACAGCAGACGGAGGGGGACAGAATTATTCTGCTCAGCTCTGTGCATCATTTTTCATAATGGCATTTGCCTCTCCAGACCCAGATAATATTACAGTTAATTCAGTGAATCTTTTTAAAAATACATTTGTTAAAGTATACACTGGTAACGATTTTTATTCATATCCCACTTCTACAGCCTTGGAGAAATATTAAGCTCAAGTCGGAGTGTCCTTCCTGCCTACTGATTAATAAAGAACGTTTTACCTCGTTAGCATTTTTTAAGTGGAAAAAAAAAAAGGAGAGGCTGGACCAGGGCCATTTTGAAAAATGATTATGAAACTCACCAATTTTCACCCTGGGTTGTGATGATCTAGAAATTAGTCAATGATCCAAGTAGAAATAAACTGTAAATTTTGTTTTGTTTGTTTCATTTCCCTGTGGCATCAGCTGAAAAAAAGATTTTTTTTCCGCATTTTCAATATACCCAAGAGCTGTAGGAATATATACTTCCTGGAAGCTGTAAAGGCCCAAAGTATCTGTGTCCTAGAAGAGCTGGTCCCTCAAGTCGTCCAGAAGCCCGGGCTCCGTGATGGGCTAACGGTGCGAGGGCCCGCCCCCTGGGGGCGGGACGGTGAGAGGCTGTCGGGAAATGATCTTAGAAAAGAGACAGGGCCCGCATCCCCCTGTGCCATTACTTCAGTCTCCTCAGTCATCCCTTTAGGCAGAGACAATGGTGAGCAACTCACCTGCGTGCGTGCCCGCTCCATGTAAGGGGCTGTCGGATCTGTGTCTACACGTGGGCTGTGATAGTCAACGAGGAAAAGCCAAAAGCACCCTGGGGAGAACTCACAGTGAGAGTAAACCTGAGGGGGAATTGGAGAGAAAG
>PVIC010030351.1:0-21972 GCA_004025085.1 Thryonomys swinderianus
ATGTCAGCATTATTAGCCAAAATGCCCCAATAAAATATTTAATCCCTATCAAAGTATCTTAGAAAAACAATAGATATTTGCAGTGTTTTGATGGGGGAAAAGGTAACAATACATCATTTTCTACAGTGGAAAAAAAACTCTTAACTATCCAAATCAGCACCTGTGTTGTTCCAAAAGGCTTGTACAGCTATACTCCAAAGAATATAAAATAGACCAAATTTGATTCATGAATGTATGATTCATTAATACTGTACTTCCAACTGTGGTCCTACTGTGTATCAACCAGAGAAAGGCCTCCATCATGAGCTATATTTTATCTTTATGACCCATATTTTACTTGCATTTAAAGGTCTACTTGAAATAATCACAGTCATTCTTTTCTACTAACCTCACAGAAGCAAAACAAAAATAATAATTCTTTCCAGGAGGAGATACTCTCTTTTCCTCACAAGAAGTATGAAGTATAATTATCCTTTCTCTGGTACTGCGTTGTTATATGTATGCTGCTATGATTACCCTTCTGGAGTTAGACCGTGAGATGAAGGGATGGAACAGATACAGTCAAAAATGATTATCCCTCTTACTTAAACAACAGACCCCACAAATCCATCTTATCATTTTATTCCTTGTTATTTTCAATTTGAAAGTATCAAAAGAAACCCTTCTGTTCCTTTAAAATGAAAACACACTCTGTGACCCAAGAGTCAGCAGAAAACATTTTCATCAACCACTTTTGGACTCTCAGTTTGAGAATTTAGTTTTTGTTGTTGTTGTTTTATGAGACAGGGTCTCGCTTTGTCCTTCAGGCTGGCTCTAAACTCACTGTGTAGCCCAGGCAAGCCTCAAACTCAGCAATCCTCCTGCCTCTGCCTCCCGAGTGCTGAGCCACAGGCGCGAGCCACCACACCTGGCACTGTGGTGTGTGGTACTGATTGCAGGATTGAACCAGGGACCTTGTGTTTGCTAGGCAGGCGCCGGAACCACTGAGCTAAATATCTGGCCCTGAGAATTTAGTTTTTTGAGAATTTAGGTTTGCTAGTATCTTCTTTGAAAGACACATGCATTTTTTAAACTGCTTATTTAAAAAATGTTGGTTCGTGTTTGACATAGGACCTACTGCTTTGGAAGAATATAGGTACGAGAGAGGGAATAGAAGTGTGTATCTGAAGGCTTTATCCAGTCTATGGCCACACCATCCTGAATGCTCCTGATCTCATCTGAAAATGCTTTATTCGTACATCTGAACAGGCCCTGAATCTGAAGGACACAAATACGCTACATTTAACTGTATGAGGAAGGTACAGTCTGTTAGAGGGAGACACTGACATAAGTCTAGTAAAGTATCACAAGGAAGCAGACAGGTAAATACAGCACGTTACAAAATAACTGTGCAGAAAAATTTTCATACAAATATCTACATATAAGTACAAAAAAGTATATAACTTGAAGGATATGCACATTTGAAGGCACAGTGATATGTACTTTACTTTTTTATACTAGTGTATTAAATTTTTCCAATGAGAATAATGAGAGAGGGGTAAAGGTACAAAATAAATTCATGTTAAGGAAAATACATGGCATTTCTTCCAATAGCAATCCTCCTGCTTCTGACCACCCCAGAACTGGGATTACAGGGGTGAGTCACCACACTCAGTATTGTTATATGTGGTGATCATATTGAATCAGGGACCTTGCATTTGCCAGGCAGGTGCTAGAACCACTGAGCTAAATCTCAGGGCCTTGCTGCTTTTTTTTTCTTAGGTACTATTTTATTTACATAAGGAACTGACTGACCTTCCACCAAGAAGCCCTGGGGTCTAAAATCATCACAATTAATTTAATTTACTTGTGTCTTCCTTTTCTTGTTTTGATAATAAAAATTCTTACTACCATCTCAAAAAAGACTTACTATAAAAATGAGAATTAACTTGTGGCATATACTGGTACAAATTTCCCAATGTTATATGTGATTTTGAGATGTATATAAATTGTACCAATAAAGAATTCAATTAAAAAAAAACTTACTAAAAAAAAAAATTAATACTCACTGAATGTTTTGGTTCCAATTTAGGAACCATCTTAGGAAACATTTCAGCTGTTTCACTAGAGCTACTTATACCTAAAACTAAAAGCAACTTTTTTTTTTTTTGTAGATTTTTGAGACATGGTCTTGTTTTATAGTTCAGGCTGGCCCTGAGCTCACTATGTAGCCCAGGCAAGCCTTGAACTCACAGTAATCTTCCTGCCTCTGCCTCTCAAGTACTGAGATTAAAGGCTTGAGCCACCATATCCATCCTAAAGAGTAACTTCTAATTTTGCACTTCAAGTAAATCAGGATTCAGCGCTGTTACGTGATCACCAAAAAAAGGCAAGGCCATAACAATTCCTATGTAGACATAAAACACTAATCTACAGAAACAAAAGAAAACCAGAATAGGAAAAAATTAAGTAGAAGTTAAGCAGCAAATAGAGAAATTACAGAGTACTAAGTTGGTGCCATGCTGCCCAGAATGTAACAACGTTGAGGTCAGTGTTTGATTGATTTGAGCTGTACCGATACATTTACTAGTTAAGTATAACACTTCTCAGTATGTGGTTTGCCTAGTTACTAAAGGTCATCTGTAGCCAAAAAATGACACAAAGTCTGATATAATGAAAAAGTATACTTTTTTAACATTAGAAAGAAACTGTGGAACTGAGTTGCCTTGGGAAAACTGTTCAATCTTCAAAAGTCACTTCCAGGTATAAAGGTCTATGATTCTAACGACTACTTAAATGGAATTTTTTATTTTGGAAACAGGGTCTTGCTTTGTAGTTCAGGCTGGCCTTGAGCTCACTATCTAGCCCAGGCAAGCCTGGAACTCAGCAATCCCCCTGCCTCTGCCTCCTGAGTGCTGGATTTACAGGTGTGAGCCACCATGGCCAGCACTATGGTACATAGTTGCCGGGATTGAACCAGGGACTTCGGAACCACTGAGCTAAATCTTTGGCCTGGAAATTTTATATTAAGACCATTTTGGACATTTTCTCTAAATTCTTCACCTAGATAAACAAAACCACTCCCTTCTTTCTCTCCTACTATACCTGGTATGTCTTTCTTATCATAACACCCATGGACATATTTGCTTATCTACTTTTTCTTCCTATAGAATTCGATACTACTTATTTATTACAGTTATTATATTCTGATACCTGAGCACAATGCTGGCACGCAGTTATGTACTTAACAGGTAGGAAAGGAAGGATGTACTTGGGGAAGAGGTAAGGGAGAGGGGGAGAGAAGCCAACAGAGGAAGGGTGAGGGAAGAGTAAGAGGAAGGGAAGGACAGGACAGAATATGAGGTGTTCTAGCATGTGTGATAGAGGTCAGGTGAGATTTGAAAAGGTAATAAATGACTGACATCTTTGAATGTTTTTTTAACTTATGCCAAAAGCAGTTCCAGAATTTTTCAGGTCTGCTGTACACTAGTTTAGATAATAATAATGGACCACTACATCATTAAACAAAATTATAGTTGTTAAGACTCTATTTTAAGAGTCAGACATCTTTATATGACTACCTTGAGTTTGAAACAATATTCCGGTAAGCAGTTTGAAATGAGGAAACCCTAGGGGGCATAAGGCCCTGGGTTCAATCCCCAGCACCAGTAATACAAGAGAGACAGACAGAGAGACAGACAGAGAAAGTGAGGGAGACTGGGGAGGGGGAGGAATTGAGAAAAATACTAAAAAAATACATTGTTCTTGCAACTTTTCTAGAAGTTTGAAATTATATCAAAATAAAACATTACATGGTGGCCTGTAATCGCAGTATTTGGGAGGCTGAGAAAGAGCACTGCCTCAATTTCAAGACCAGCCTGGGCTACACAGTGAGTTCAAGACCAGCCTGAACTATACAGCAAGACCTTGCCTCAAAAAATAAAAAAAGAAAGAAGAAAACAGCCAGGCATGGTAGCTCACACCTGTAATCCCAGCACTTGGGAGGCAGAGGAAGGAGGATTGCTGTGAGTTAGAGGCTTGTCTTGGCTACATAGTGAGTTCAGGGTCAGCCTGAACTATTAAAATGAGACTCCGTCTCAAAAAAAAAAAAAAAATTTTAATGATTTTATATATGTATGTGGGGAGAGAAGGAAAGAAAAATAGCTGTCATGCAAAACTACAGAACAGGATACTCACATGGAATTGAACATTCCCATGAGGGCAGTGAAACAAAAGCCAATTGCAAACATGGATTTCATTCGAACCTATAAGGAAACCAACAACTGTTACTTCACATGAAAGCAAATCACCACCAACGCATATCCCAAAACTTGTGGTTTTGTGTCATGTATTAAAAAGCTCTTCAGGGCCGGAGGGTTAGCTCAGTGGTTCCAGCGCCTGCCTCGCAAGCACAAGTTCAATCCCCGGTAACCACAAACAATGCTGGGCGTGGAAACTCATGGCCACCAACCATCAATACCACATACCACAGTGCCGGGCGTGGTGGCTCACGCCTGTAATTCCAGCACTCAGGAGGCAGAGGCAGGAGGATTGCTGAGTTCAAGGCTTGCCTGGACTACATAGTGAGTTCAGAGCCAGCCTGAACTACAAAGCGAGACCCTGTCTCAAAAAAAAAAAGCTCTTCATAGCAAAATGCTACTTTCTTAGCTAACCCATTTTCTACCTCCAATTCCTCTTCTGGCCACCTCACAATGTACTGGGGTGGCTCCATAGCTCAGCTCTGACCAATGAGTAGTAAGTCAAAGTAGTAAACAGTCTCCAAGGCAAGGGCTCTCCCACTGAGTTCCACCCCATACCTGATGAAAGGAAAGGAAAGGCAGGGAAAGGAAAGATGATGTAAAAAGAAAGAAAAAGAATAAAAATGTGTTATGTAGGGCCGGAGGGTTAGCTCAGCAGTTCTGGCGCCTGCCTCGCAAGCTCAAGGTCCTGAGTTCGATCCCCCATCCCCGGTAACCACATACAATGCTGGGTGTGGAGACTCACGCCCACCAAGCAATCAATACCACATACCACAGTGCTGGGCGTGGTGGCTCACGCCTGTAATCCCAGCACTCAGGAGGCAGAGGCAGGAGGATTGCTGAGTTTGAGGCTTGCCTGGGCTACATAGTGAGCTCAGAGCCAGCCTGACTCTGAGAGACCCTGTCTCAAAAAAAAAAAAAAATGTGTTATGTATATGTACTGATTTCCCACGATGAATTTGATCACTACACCTACAAACATATACTAGTACAAATAAAAATTAAAATAAATAAAAACAGACAGTCTGCCTAGTATCCCCTTAGACCTTTTGCCTATTCTTCTTGCCTTAAAACGTACTGCCCACAGGCTAAGCAGCCAGCAAGCAACTGGAGGCCCGGACGAAGGCCCTGAGTTTCTGAGGGCAGAAATGAGTTGCTTACACTTGCCCAGACTTCCTAAGTGACAAAATGAAACCTAAAACTTTCTGTTTTAGGCTGCTGTTTATTAGGTCTTCAGTTATTTGCAACTAAATTCCTTCTTAATTATATATTCTTTAATGTATAAACAAAAGATTATGAAGATGTCAGATTAACAGATCTTATCTCTGGGTCATTGGTATGTTGGCAATTTTTATCTTTTAGTTTCCAAATGTGCTATGGTGAACATACAGCGATTGTTGTCAACAAGTAAGAACAGTTACTTTAAAAAATATTCACTTCTAATGCTGCTCCTGGTGTGACATGCCTGTAATCCCAGCGCATGAAAACCAAGGCAGGAAGGTTGCCTCAAGTTCAAGGACAGCCTAGGCTACATAGTTAGTTCAAGACTAGCCTAAACTTGTGGCC
Organism: Thryonomys swinderianus; assembly: GCA_004025085.1. Classification (NCBI taxonomy): domain Eukaryota; kingdom Metazoa; phylum Chordata; class Mammalia; order Rodentia; family Thryonomyidae; genus Thryonomys; species Thryonomys swinderianus. The sequence goes on from PVIC010030351.1 coordinate 5,805, forward strand.
AGGGATTTGGCTCAGTGGTTCCAGTGCCTACCTCGCAAGCCCAGGGTTCCTGGTTCGATCCCTGGTGATCACATACAATGATGGAAGGCGTGATGACTCATGCCAACCAGCAATCAGTACCATATACCAGAATTCCTGGGCCATGGTGGCTCATGCCTATATTCCCAGCACTCGGGAGGCAGAGGCAGGAGGATTGCTGAGTTTGAGGCTTGCCTGGGCTACATAGTAAACTCAGAGTTAGCCTGAACTACAAAGCAAGACCCTGCCTCAAAAAAAAAAAATACAGCAAAGGTCTCTCAGCAAGTGAAAGAAAATAACTGCACAGTTCCCAATTCCTGTGGTACACAAAGAGAAGTGATGCAGAAAAGTTACCTGAACTCTATATAACCAGCCTTCCTGTGTCCTAATTTGACACACTTGAACAAAGTCATCTTCCTTACAGATGAACAAATGGGTAGTAAAGTCTCTTTTCCGTACACTTTACAGTATGCTTGTGCTTAGAAGAAAAGTTCTCTTAAAAAGCAAAATAATAAAAGCCAACTATAATGTTCTAACAATACTAGAATCATACAAGTCACCAGAAACCAAAGATTTAGGGTTATAGAAAGAGAAAAAAAGAAAATAAGCTACTTCATTAAAAAACGTAAGAAGGGGGGCTGGAGATTTAGGTCAGTGGTTCCAGAGCCTGCCTCACAAGCACAAGGCCCTGAGTTCGATCCCTGGTAACCACATACAATGCTGGGCGTGGAGACCCACGCCCACCAGCAATCAATACCACATATCACAGTGCCGGGCGTGGTGGCTCATGCCTATAATCCCAGCACTCGGGAGGCAGAGGCAGGAGAATTGCTGAATTCAAGGCTTGTGGGGGCTACATAGTGAGCTCAGTGCCAGCCTGAGCTACAAAGCGAGACCCTGTCTCAAAAAAAAAAAAAAAAAAAAGTAAGAAGGAAAGTGTAAGAAATGTGTGAAAGGGACAAATTATAACCTCTGTAACAGCCTCTAAAAGCTCCTTATGTTATTAAAATGAAGAGCAGTAGCAAATTTTCACTTCCATTTGGCCTGGGAATGCCTGTGACCATTATTTATCACCCTCATAGGTAACAAATTTCTGAAAAGGTAAGTGCAATGCACCTGATGCAAATCAGTCACTTGCTAAAAACATTAAGTGCTTTACCCTGAAGTTATATGTAGGTCTCTTACCATTGAAAGATCTCTGTTGTTATTCTTCAGTTTCTCTTCTTGCCTCTCTGCAAAGAATTAATGAAATAGTTAAGACATACAGTGCTAGCTGGGGATTTAGTTCAAGTGGTACCACGCCTACCTTGGAAGCACTAAGGGCCAAAGTTTGATATCCGGTTCCGCAAAAAAAAAAAAAAAAAGGTATAAAATACTGAAGTCAAGGCAGATCTTTAATAAATTCTCACTGACCTGTAACTATAAAAGCATTGTATATCAGTATCATTTAATGAGATGGAGTAAATATCTGAATTATTATATACTTTGTACTAACAGAAATTGTTTCTAGGAAAGTCATATTTATAAGGAAAATATATACAAACAATTTACTCTAAAATTATGCTAAGTTGTTTCTTAGCAGGATAACAGTTTAGTATATGAGTCATCTAAATTATGAGTTTTGGCTGAGATGGTGCAATAGACCCTAGTGATTATACTCCTTGTAAAGTATAATTTCTAAGATAAAAAAGTATGATTTTTAAGATAAAAAATAGTACAGAGTACATTGAAGTAAGTAAAAGTGATTGAATTTCTATAGCTCTGGCTTAATTTAGCCATTAACTGATACTGGTTAAATAGCATAAATCTCTCCAAATTTGTGTCCTGTTCCCAGTAAGGTTCAGAGTCTCTGCCTCAGTCATGTATTATTTCCGTCTTAGTGGTATGCGGCATAGAGAACCACAGCTACAGGGAGTGCTCCCCAAGGCAGAAAGACCTCAGTACCCAGAGCCCAAAATTTCCAAGAGGCTTATGCTTCCCAACTTCTCTCCTCTGTTAGGCTCATGCAAAACTCCTACATCTCCATTGAAAATCTGTAATTTAATCTGTAAATAAATAGTATATGTTGTGTTCACTTGTCTTATGTGAATCATTTTTTACCTATTTGACCCAAAACTTCAGTATTTAATACAGAGGAAAATAATTCCCAAAGAGAAAATTATCCCTTTTGGAAGCTCTATTCACTCTTAGTAATGAAAGTTTGGAGTATAATCTCTATGAGATATGAGGAAATTTCTTTTTTTTTTTTTAAGTTTTTGAGACAGGGTCTTACTCTGTAGCCCAGGATGACCTCAAACTCAAGGTGATATTCCTGCCTCTGCTTCCCCAATGCTGGGATTGCTGGTGTGAGCCACCATGTCTGACAAGATGAGGAAATTTCAAGGAGTAAATAATCTAAAAATATGCAGAAGCTATATTATTTTCTATAGTGACTTATGCAAAGTGACAAAAAGGAAAGGTTAAAATTCTAAAAGCAAGTATTTCAATGAAAAAGGGGCTACATTTCTTGCATCTACTAGAAAAACTAATAGCAATGATGATATCCATTCTAACCACAAAATGAATAGACCTGAAGTCAATCAAAATTGTATATGTAGACAGAGGTCTAGAAAGAATAAAAATCAGGCCTCAAAACATGTTAAATATTGCTGGGTGTGGTGGGTGGTACATGCCATAATCCTAGCTAAAATGAAGACAGGAGGACTGCAGGTTCAAGGCCAGCCTGTGCAAATGAGATCCTGTACCTAAAAAAAAAAAGAAAAATGTTTTGGGCCAGAGAGTTAGCTCTGTGGTTCCAGCGCCTGCTTAGCAAGTGCAAGGTCCTGAGTTTGATCCCCAGTAACCACATATAATACTGGGTATTGTATAATCAGTACCACATCCACAATGCCAGGAGTGGTGGCTCACCCCTGTAATCCCAGCACTTGGGAGACAAAGGCAGGAAGACTGCTGAGTTCAAAGATTGCCTGGGCTACATAGTGAGGTCAGGACCAGCCTGAACTGTAAAGTGAGACCCTGTCTCAAAAAAAAAAAAGTTGGGCCAGAGATATAGCTCAGTGGTTCCAGCGCCTGCCTCGCAAGTGCAAGGTCCTGAGTTCCATCAAGGTAACCACATACAATGCTGGGCGTGGTAACTCACACCCACCAGCCATCAACACCACATACCACAGTGCCCGGCATGGTGGCTCATGCCTGTAATCCTAGCACTCGGGAGGCAGAGACAGGAGGATTGCTGAGTTCGAGGCTTGCCTGGGCTACATAGTGAGCTCAGGGCCAGCCTGAACCACAAAGCGAGACCCTGTCTCAAAAAAAAAAAAAAAAAAAAGGTTTTAAAGGGCTGGGGAAGTAGCTCAGTGGCAGAGTGCTTGCCTAGTATGAGCGAGACTTGGGCTCCAACCCCAGCATGGGCGAAAAAAAAAATAAGAAAGGAAAAAGTAAAACCTCCCCTACTTTCACATCACTAAAACAACAGATGCCTGAGACCTACACAGTCAAGCTTCAGGGAGCCCCCCTTCCCACTGCAGCTGCCTTCAGAAGATGGCCATCTCTTACCATGGTCCCTACGGGGAGGCCAGCCTCATGGGTACTCATGATCAGCCACAGTTAATTGCAGGTATTATATAACTAGGCTAAGGGACACCCGGAGATTTGCTGAGGTACTACTACATCTGAGTATGGAGTATTTCTGGATAGTACTGGCAAACGAATCTGTAAACTAGGGAAGATCCACCCTCACACAATCCAGGTGGATAATACTCGGATTCTTTGTACAGAATAAAAGGGCAGAGGAGAGAAAATTCTCTTACTCTCTGTCACTCTCCTTTCCCTCTCTCATCCTCCCCCATCCACCCTCTATCAACCCAGGACATTCCTGCCCTTGGACATCAGAGTCCCAGTCCCTGCCCTTGGGCTCCAGGACAGTGGCAGTGGCTCCTGGGTTGTCAGGCCTTGGCCTGTCTAGGAGTTACAGCATGGCCTCCCTGGTTCTCATGCCACCAGCTTGCTTATTTCTGCAGCTCACAGAAGTCCTCTTCTGGGACCTATCAGGACCACGACCAAATATTGATCCTATTGGTTCTGTCTTTCTGGAAAGCCCAACCAATACACAGTCAAACTCAAAAGGCAAGATATAACCTAGGACATAAAATGGTTGGTACAGCCAAGTGAATTCCTTTTCTCTGGAATTTAAAGGAGAAAACTTTGAGAGAAAAAAAATGTGACAGTAGAATTAAGTACTGGCTCTCAAACTCTCTTACTTGCCTGAAAATTACCCAAAAAGCAGGTGCCTGGTCTCATGTTCAGAGTCTGATTTGGTAAAGTTTAGCATGTTTTTTTTTTTTTTAAAGACAAGGTCTCACTTTGTATTTCAGACCAGCCCTGAAATTCACTATGTAGTCCAAGCCAGCCTCGAACTCACAGCAATCCTCCTGTCTCTGCCTCCCAAGTGCTGGGACTATAGATGTGAGCCACCATGCCGAGCATTGTGGTATGTAGTACCAGGGATAGAACCTGGGATCTTGAGCTTGCCCAGGCAGATGCGAGAACCACTGAGCTAAATCCCTGGCCCTGGCATAGGATTTGGAAGGATAACCAGTAACACCCCAGGCAAAACTGAGACAGGTTTGCTATAGATCACACGCTGAGAAACACTGAGACAGAAAGAACCCTAGACATAAACTAAGGTTAAGTGAAGGCAAAAGTTAAATGCTAGATAACCACTACAGAAAGAGTAAGGAAGTGCCAGTGTGGTGGCTCCCACCTGTAATTCCAGCGCTTGGGAGGCTGAGGTAGGAAGACTGTGTGAGTTCAAGGCCAGCCTGAGATACACAGAGTTCAAAACCAGCTTAAATTAAATAGACTACCAGCCTGTCTCGAGAAACAACCCCTCTGAAAACAAAACATCCAGAAAAATTGAGGAAGTTCAATAATAGAGGACAAAGAAGCATCTGCTAAGAGCAAAGCCTCAAGGAGAAGGTGCCACCATCTGGCTTCTCCTTGGGACTTGCTCTACCAGCACTCCCCTTTCCGTCACTGGTTAGTTCAGCTGTTCTGGAGTTTCCGACCACATACTCCCTTAAAAGAAATCCCTCATAATTTGAGGTAACTGAGATGCATTCAAAAGCTGAGTAAAATCCATAGATCAAAAGTAAACTAATGTCTCATCTGTGAGAGGAAAATGGAAAGCAGGCAAAAATTTGCCCCTGAAATTAAACATGGGGAACATACGATCGTTAGTTATATGCAAGACACCTCAGTCTTAATTAATGGCCATTAAAGGTAATTATCAAAGAGCTTCACTTAGAGAAACCAGTGACACTGGATTGTCTGAAACGCTGACTAGCACTGTGCCTTCCAGCTTATTGAGCACCCTGGCCTTTCAGAGCGTCATTCTATAGCCTCCTCCTCCCAGATATACATATAACACTATCCATATGTACCACGACTCTATAAATCAGTTCTCAAGAGGAACCTGAGAAACAACCAAGGGCTGGACAACAACAAAAGTACAAACAGGATTAATACATAGCACTACAATTAATTGGTATTACAAAGTTGCTGCAGATGAATAGCAAATCTAATTCTAGGCTTCTTAGCAGCCAGTTCAAAGGAAAAAAATCAGTTCATACATTATACCCAGAAGATAAAAAATAAATCAATTTCTTATGAGTTGCTGCTTTCCCTGATACTAAAAAGTAATAGAAATAGTTTCCACAATTTCTCATCAAAAGACAATTATGTGATGTTGCAGATAGTATTCTCAAAAATATCCCACTGTAGTAATACAACAGATTGTACTTGGCTTCATTTCTCTTAAAATGTCTCAGTGCCAATACCAAGACCAAACTAGAGGAGAACTTATTTTATTTATTCCAAAAGAATGAAGTTTAGGTTTTCAGGCTTCTAATAGTGTGGCTTAATCTAAGAGTATTATCAACCTTGAGAAGGGATAGGTGTTTATCAAGCAACTTCTCATAAGTACTGTCCTAATTTTCGACAAGGAGGCTGGCTAGGTATTTAGCTCAGTGATTCCAGTGCTTGCCTCACAAGCACAAAGTCCCAAGTTCAATCCCCTCTATGGCCCCCCCCAAAAAAAAACCCAAACACAAAAATTTTTGATAAAGTTTTGCCAGGAACTATTTATAAATGATTACTTGTAACTTCTGATTATTTTTTTGGTGAGCAAACAACTCAAAGTTGCATGTTAAGACAATTTGAGTTCAGAAACTTTATGCTGTCACTATCAGAACAGAGGATGATCTGCCTATTGTTATCTGTCCTATCTTTTACAGCAAAGGTTGTCTGTGTTCAGTCTTCCCACTGCACACCTGTCTCAATTACTACATAAAACATGATTCTAAAACATCCATGTGTAGCCCTTCTCTACTAGTTCTCAAACTGTACAGACAACTGTGAACGAACATTTCCATTCTACAGTCCTTCGAATTCACTGTGTTCGAACCTGAAATCACGTCCTAATCTGCAACTCCTCTGATATTTCCTGTTCAAGTCAGAAATATGGCCATTTTTCCAGACTTGTCCTACTCTCCATATTCATCCTCTAAACACTCCTACGGTTCTGTTACTTCTACTACCTCTACCTTTGTAGAACTTATACCATCTACTCCATTTTCACTGCCTAGACTCAGGTTCTTACCATTTTTTGCCTCATGACCTCTCTACTTTCAAAATGGTTCCTCCTCCAATTTATCCTCCAAACTACTACCAGAGTTGTCTCCCTCAAACAAAATATAATGCTAAAACTCAGTGTCCCTTCACTGTTATCTGCAGCTTTCTGGATACCTAGTAAACTGCTTTTGTTGGTTTAATTTGTAAAGACGTCTATGGGACAAGGCCCTATTAAACTCAAGTCTCACAGGGGTGTACTTTACAAATACCTTTTATGTGCTATACTAAACAATTCAGAGTTTTAAGCACGTACTTTATTATTTTATCCACCCATGCTTTTGAGTATGTCTATCTTTCTAAAATTACAGGGCTTTAAAATGTGGGTCTGCAAGCTGGGCACAGTGGCACATGACTGTAATCCCAGCACTCAGTAGGTAGAAACAAGAGTTCAAGACCAGCCTGGGATATACAGTGAGTTCAAGACCACCCTATAATACCTAATAATGCCTTGTCTCCAAGAAAAAACAAACAAAAACCCATGGATTGTAAAGTCACAAATCACTAGCTTTAAACCTTTTCTAACACTGACTTAATCCCAACAAATTATCAAAAAATCTATTGCAATATAGTTAATTGAAGCCTCAATTCTCTCATCTATTCAAATAACGTAACACTGCTCCTGTCACATACGGCTGCTATGAGAATTCAAACTCTGTAGTCCCTTACCACAGTATATTGCAGATATAAATGCTCAATAAGCAGTCACTTATATGTATTTAGCCAGCTCACATTAATGCCTCAAGATTTGGCTACAGCATTATTTTTTTTTTCTCTTTGAGACAGGGTCTCGCTTTGTAGTTCAGGCTGGCCCTGAGCTTGCTATGGAGCCCAGGCAAGCCTGGAACTCAGCAATCCTCCTGTCTCTGCCTCCCGAGTGCTGGGATGACAGGCCTGAGCCACCACACCCGGCACTGTGGTATGTGGTATTGATTGCTGGTGGGCGTGGGTCTCCACGCCCAGCATTGTATGTGGTTACCAGGGATCGAACTCAGGACCTTGTGCTTGCGAGGCAGGCGTAGGAACCACTGAGCTAACCCTCCGGCCCAACAATTTTTAAAAAACGAAAAAATCAAAAAATACGGTGAATGCTGCTATCAAGTGCCACCCAATGTAAAGACAGGCTCTTACAAGGCATTACAGAATATTCTCATCCACCTTATTCATCTTTTCTAGCACTGTGCAGCTCCTGGCTCTTCCCCAAAGTCAAAATGACTATGAAAGGTAAACAATCAGTTGATTCAGGATACTGAGGCAGCCAACACAAAACAACTCATAAAAAGATACATCCAGAACTGCTATAGAAAGTGTCAAAAACAATGGGATGTGTGTATTTGAAATGAGGAAGCAATTTGAGGGGGATTAATGACAATATATCTTTTGTTGTAATATTTTTTTAGCTCACATTCACCATCTTCTTTGATCACACATCATGTATTACACACACACACACATCACTGTAATTTTCCTCTCACATCTAACAGTAACTAACACAGAGAAGATATAACATCTTTCATGTCACAAAATCAATAGTTCATTTTATTTAGTTTAGCTTATTTTTTTGTTTTGTCTTTTGAGGCAAGGTCTCGCTATATAGTGCAAGCTGACCTCAAACTTGTGGCAATTCTTCTACCAAGTGCTGGGAATAGATGCATGCACTGTTATGTGCAGCATTAGGCCATTTAAAAATGTCACTACTTCATGCCTGTCATCCCAGCACTCGGGAGGCAGAGACAGGAGGATTGCTGAGTTCGAGGCTCGCCTGGGCTACATAGTGAGCTCAGGGCCAGCCTGAACTACAAAGCGAGACCCTGTCTCAAAAAAAAAAAAAAAAAAGTCACTACTACCAGCCATGGTGGTGGGTGCTTGTAATCCCAGAAATCTAGGAGGCTGAGGCAGGAGGAGCACAAGTTTGAGCCCAGATCGGACATATGAGAAACTTGGAAAGAATGTCTCTAAAAAAAAAAAAGGAAAGGAAAGGGAGGTAGGGGGTTGGGATGTAGCTCACTGAGAGGTCCCTGGGTACCATAAACATTAAAATAAAATTTTATAATTTGTAAAAAGTTAAGACTGAATTGAAAGCTTTGCTCAAAACAGGATATTGTTACAGACCAGCCCAGTGGAATTCTCATCTAGGTTGTAATTCAGTGATCTGGGTATGGAAGCATGACTTATGAACCCAATATAAAATTTCACAACAATTTTTCTCTGACTTTAGAATTAGGGAATATCATAAAGCAAACATAAATTATATATAATCATTTATAAATTGTTAGAAGTCAAAAACTCAGGGTCATTATATCTTACAATAGGTAAAATTATTCAACAGAAAGTTTTCTCCCTTGGTGGATTTCCATCATTAGTTAAGTCCCAGCAAGGAAGCCAAGCCCATGAACACAACTGGAAATAATCAACTCAATATGCTTTTACAAACTGTGCCGTGAACCATCAGCCAAGTTCAAAGCCACAGGGCTCATTTCCTAAAACTCAGATTTCAAGGAGAAGGGGCCCGGGATTTAGTTCAGTGGTTCTGGCATCTGTCTTGCAAGCGCAAGGTCCCGAGTACCACATACCACCATGCCCAGCACAGTGGCTCACACCTGTAATCCCAGCACCAGGAGGCAGAGGCATGAGGATTACTGTGAGTTCAGGACTACCCTGGGTTACATAATGAGCTGAGGGCCAGCTTGAACTACAAAACGAGACCCTGCCTCAAAAAAAAAAAATTCAAGGTGAAGAGCTTATGCTTGAACAGACAATGCTTGAATTTGTCCTAACTCACAAAAGATTTTAAGTGAGATAAGTACATAAGTGCCTTATAAACCATAAAACTATACAAGGGTGAGTTATCTTGAACAACTTCTTAAGGTTAGTAACTTACCTATTTTCTTTTTCTGTTGCCGACCGGCTGACTCTGTTATTGTTTCCTTCTTCTTTTCCACTGTAAAAACATAGTAGCACATCATTACATTGAAGCAAAGAATGCTTTCTCACAGCTGGACTAACGAAAGCTTACAAGAAAGTTAGGCAGGGGGTTGGGTAGGCAATTCAGCAGCAAAACACTTGCTTAGCATGAAACCTTGGGTCCAATCCCAAAAGGGAACGAAAAATATATAAATTACACTGACTTCTTTATGGCCATGATTGAATTAACTGGCCTGATCCTAAAACTGCTGAAAGTATAAGGGAGATAAACACACATTGTAAGAATAAAATGGTAAGAATCATATGGGATTATAGCTCAGTAGTAAGATGCTCATCCAGCAGGCCAAACAAAACCCTGAGTTTGGTCTCCAGAACTGCAAAAATAATAACAACCATAAAAATTGTAATTGTAGGGCCGGAGATTTAGCTCAGTGGTTCCGGCGCCTGCCTCACAAGCTCAAGGTCCTGAGTCCCATCCCCGGTAACCACATACAATGCTGGGTGTGGAGACTCACACCCACCAGCAATCAATACCACATACCACAGTGCCAGGCGTGGTAACTCATGCCTGTAATCCTAGCACTTGGGAGGCAGAGACGGGAGGATTGCTGAGTTCGAGGCTTGCCTGGACTACATAGTGAACTCAGAGCCAGCCTGCATTACAAAGCGAGACCCTGTCTCAAAAAAAAAAAAATTGTAATTGTAAGCATCATTAAATCAATACTTAGAAAGTACTTTGTTAAGTCAATCCTTAACCAAAACTGAGATGATTTTTCAGACCATCAGCTGAAGAGAATTACCTAAGGCACCATCAAAGTATAACGCAGTATTCAAACTGTTTCCTTAGATAATTATGGTAAACTGTACATTCATTTCAATTCTATTCTCCTCTTTACTACAGAAGGTATTCACTTATTGCCTGCCTATAGGCACTATTCCGGAAAGAGAGAAAAATGTAATTCTTGTCTTCTAAAGAACAATTTAGCAAGAGCAGATAATCAAATGACAATTAAAGTATCTAGATGGACACATACACAGGTAGTAAAATCAGGAAAGCCAAACAAAGATTAGTGTTTTAGATACATTTCAATTAACATCAGAGTAACAACAAGCTTTTGAAAAGGAAGTGCATTTATTTATCTTTGTCAATAATATTGAATGTTTACTCTTTATCCCTAAAGAAAGAAACAAAAATATGTCTTTTCTGGGCTGGGGATTTAGCTCAGTGGTTCTGGCATCTGCCTGGCAAGTGCAAGGTACCGAGTTCAATCCCTGGTACCACATACCACAATGCCGGGTGTGGTGGCTCATGCCTGTCATCCCAGCACTTGGGAGGCAGAGGCAGGAAGATTACTGTGAGTTCAAGGTTAACCTGGGCTACAGAGTGAGCTTAGGACCAGCCTGAACTACACAAAGCAAGACCCTGTCTCAAAAAAAAAAAAAAAAGTTTTCTATTATAGAAGGATTATAATGCAACTATTTACATTCAATATTAACTGCATTAAAAAAGGGAAAATAAAAAAAGAAGACTAGAGAATAGCAAAATAAGATGATACAATAAACGACTGGTTTGCTAGCCATGACATTAGATAAATCTTGGGGGAGGGGATTAATGTTTTTCAAACTTCAGGAGGTTGTAAAAAAAACAAAAACAAAAACAAAAAAACCTCTTGTGTATTGACATTTATTCTCTAGAACTTCACTCCATAGCAGATAATAAAGAGATTCTGGAGTTAAGAGGGTTAGCGAGAAGACATTATAGCAAAGAACACCTACAAGCAGATATTAGAAGGAGCAGCCATTAGGAAAGCCTCAGCACAGAACAGTGACTAATGCCTCTGAGGAACAGAATGTAGGCCACGTGAGAGGGTCAGAGAGGGAAGGAAAGACTGTCTGAGCACTAAGAATGAGCATTGCAGACCACTCTAAAGAATGGCATTTCCTCTGAGTAAGTAGGAAATAGCACCACAGGGCCATGAGCAAATGGGGGCTATGATAAGATGGGATTTTGAAAGAACCACTCTAGTTGTTATCTTGAGAAAAGACTAGAGACAGGAATACATGTTAGAGCTTAAAATCCACATGCTGCCTGAGTATGGTGGTACATGCCTCTAATCCCAGCACCATGGGAGGCAGAAGCAGGAGGGATTGCAGGATCAAGTCTCTAATGACTCAGCACCCTGTTTCAAAAAATTTAAGATGACGTGTAGTGCACTGTGGAGCCCCATGATTCAATTCCCAGTACTACAAAATAAGTAAAATAAAATTGTTTTTAATTTTAAAAATTCAAGGGGTTTGTATCATAGTGGTAAACAGTGGAGATAGTGAAAAGGGTCATATTTTGGGTATTAAAAGACAGCCCTGTAGGATTTGCCTATGATTGAACATAGGTTGTGAAAGGAATCAAAGATAACTACACAAGTATTACAGCATGAGCAACTTAAAAAAGAGAAGTGTTAATGACTGAGGTCAAGACGGCTACATATGAAGCAGGACTGGAAGCAAAAAACAAGTATTTAATTGTGAAAATGTTGGAGATATTTTTTAGACCATGCTAAGGTAATAGGCTGCTATTGGAATAATGAATTTTATATTAAGGAGAAAAAACAGAGACATAAATATGGGTATCTCTGGGAAATGAATTCATCCAGGGAGTGAATATAAAACAAAACACTTGGGCCTAGAAAGTGTCTCAGTGGTACAGTGCTTGCCTGGCATGCTTGAAGCACTAGGTTCAATCCACTAGGTTTTTTTTTTTGTTTTGTTTTGGGACAGGGTCTCGCTTTGTAGTTCAGGCTGGCCCTGAGCTCACTATGTAGCCCAGGCAAGCCTCGAACTCAGCAATCCTCCTGCCTCTGCCTCCCGAGTGCTGGGATTATAGGCGTGAGCCACCACGCCCTGCAATCCACTAGGTTTTTAAGTCTTTTCTTAAAAGGGAGGGGAAAAATTTTTGTACCACCCCTACTAATCAACAGTAGGAGACCAAGAGATATCCACAAAGAAATTACAAAAGAATGGGCAATAAAATGAAAGTGAAATCAAGAGAATAGGATGTCTGGAAGGCAAATTTTAAAAATCATATCAAGTTTTTTGGCTTGTGCTACTAGACCCACATAGGTACAAGTCACTGAGATAAGGAAATTCTGGATGAGGAACATATTTGTGAAGATAAAAGATAGTGAGTTTAAAAAGAATTGTTTCCCAGTTTTAAAAAAAAGAGTTTATTTAAAATATGGTGATGTATATTACCAACACTGAATAAGGAATGGTAAACTAATTTTATTTTATTTTTAAAAAAATTGTTTTTAGGACGAGAGATTTAGCTCAGTTGTTCTGGCGCCTACCTCGCAAGCGCAAGGTCTTCAGTTCGATCCCTGGTAACCACATACAATACAGGATATGGTGACTCCTACCCACCAGCAATCAGTACCACATACCACAGTGCCAGGAGTGGTGGCTCACGCCTGTAATCCCAGCACTTGGGAGGCAAAGGCAGGAGGATTGCTGAGTTCAAGGCTTGACTGGCTACATAGTGAGTTCAGGGTCAGCCTGAACTACAAAGCAAGACCCTGTCTCAAAAAAAAAAAAAAATTTGTTTTTAGCCAGGTGTGGTGGTTCAGGCTTGCAATCTGTGCATTTGGGAGGCAGATGCAAGAGGATTGTATGAGCTCAAGGGTAGTCTAGGGTACATAGTGAGTATACCAAACTTATTTTATTTATTTATTTGTTTGTTTGTTTGGTTTTGAGACAAGGTCTCACTTTGTAGTTCAGTCTGTCCCCAAGCTCACTATGTAGCCCAGGCTAGCCTCAAACTCACAGCAATCCTCCTGCCTCTGCCTCCTGAGTGCTGGGATCTACAGGTGTGAGCCACCACACCCGGCATGTGGTATCAGGGATCAAACCTTGTGCTTGTGAGGCAGATACTAGAACCACTGAGCTAAATCCCAGGCCCCTTATTTTATTTTTAAAATAATGAATCATAAGCTTTACTTCAAAATGTAAACATCACTAAACATCCATATACATTAAAACAATAAAATTTATAATTTCATTAATTTTTTTTCTTTCTGCATAGGACATCGTTACAATATAGAATGTGTGTCTTACAAAATATAAAGTTTTCTTTCAGCAAGCCAAGGACAGATTAGGAACTGTACAACTGTTAATACTTCATTTAGTGATCCAGGAAAGATGAAATGTGGCCATTGGAAGCATAATGGGGAGCTGGTTAAAAAGAATGAGGTCCTAGGGCTGGGGACTTAGCTCAAGTCATACCGCACCAACCTTGGATACAAAAGGGCCTGAGTTCGATCCCCAGTACCACAAAAAAAAAAAAAAAAAGAATGAAGTCCTGGGCCGGAGATTTAGCTCAGTGGTTCCAGCACCTGCCTCGCAAGTGCAAGGTCCTGAGTTCGATCCCCGGTAACCACATACAATGCTGGGCATGGTGACTCACGCCCACCAGCGGCCAATACCACATACCACTGTGGCGGGCGTGGTAGCTCACGCCTGTCATCCCAGCACTCAGGAGGCAGAGGCAGGAGAATTGCTGAGTTCAAGGTTTGCCTGGGCTACACAGTGAGCTCAGGGCCAGCCTGAACTACAAAGCGAGACCCTGTCTCAAAAAAAAAAAAAAAAAAAGAATGAAGTCCTTAGAGAAAAGGAAAACATGAACTTAATGGAAATGGTCTTAGACCCTTGAATTCTACTTTGGGATTTTGGCACAGAATTCCAGAGAAGCTCCACCATTGGCTTTGGATGGAAAGGGTTTCCTAGAAACTGCAAATTCCCAGAGCTATGCAAGCCCTGAACCCGATAATGCAGTGAAGTGACTGAGCACAGTCCAATGCCAACACTGATGAGGTCAAGCGCACGTGCGCAGCAGCCTGTCGACAGATCCCTTAGGAAGCAACAGGAGGACCAGGGCCCCAAAACCTTCAGGAGCTGCATGTGAGCACGCCTCACCAGTGCATAGCACAGGGCAAGGGAAGCTGCTTCTCTCCTCTTTGTTTTTAAATAAATATAGTGAAGTTTTAAAGTTGCATGAGAACAGGAAAGACCGAGGGTAAACTGTAATTTTTAAGAGCCTGGGTTCAGTGTTTAATTCTTTGTTTGCTGTGTGATATAGTATATCATTAACGTTTTGAGTCTCAATCTCCATTTATATAATGTGGAGGTAGTGTTTATACAACTAGCCACAAATCATTACTATGTGGATCAAATCAGTTTTGTCTTTGTTTTGTTTTGAGGCCAAGGTTCAGACCTAGCCTTGGGCATGACAGGCAAGCACTCTCAACTATATCCTCAGCCCATCAAATGAGAAAATTTAAGAAAAAAAATTTCTTTTTCCTAAGACTATGAAAACACAAGGATAAGACAAAGAATAGAGACAGCTGTCTAGGTATGGTGGCACATGCCTATAATCCTAGCACTTGGGAGGCTGACAAAGGAAGATAGCTGTGAGTTCAAGACCAACTTGGGCTACCCGGCAAGTTCAAGGCCAGCCTGAACTACATAGTGAGATCCTGCCAATAAGACAGGAAAGGGGAGGGGAGGAAAGGAAAGGTGTGGGGGAGGAAAGAAAATAGAAAAAGAAACAAACTCCAAAAGTTGTAGGGTATTTTAAGAAGTAGAAGCAGGCCAGAGATTTAGCTTAGTGGTTCAGGCACCTACCTAGAAAGTGCAAGGTTCCTGGTTCTATCCAGGTAGCCACATACAACAATACCAGGTGTGGTGACTAACACTCACCATCAATCAATCAATACCACATACCACAATGTCAGGTATGGTAGCTCACACCTCTAATTCCAGCATTCAGGAGACAGCTCAAGGCTTGCCTGGGCTACACAGTGAGCTCAGGGCCAGCTCGAACCATAAAGCAAGACCCTGTCTAAAAAAAAAAGTAGTAAAAGCAAAAGTTGTATTTAATTCATTGAACAAAAATATTGGAAACCAAATTGTGCCTCTAAGGAAGGATTCATATTGTATCTTCAGCTGTGTCCTACAGAATTCCTACTTTATTTCAAAGACAATAAACTTTAATCTTGTCCTCAACTACTTCAGTGTACAATATACTTACCTAATTAAAACTTGACTTTTCCCTTAAGATGTTACTTACCTGAGTCTATCCATAATAGCCTGTTATCTTCCACAAGCACACCTGACCATGTTTTTACTCTTATGCTATTTCCTTTACTTAGAACATCCCTCCCACCAACCTAATTCTCTATCAAAATTCTAACTATCCACAAAGGACTTTAAGGAAGCTGAATCATGAAGACTTCCATAGTTCCTCATAAGAGAGAGAGAGAGACCTATTTTTAGAACTGCCATATCCTATCTTCCCCTTTAGTTTGGTTATACATGTTATACAAGGGCCAGAGATTTAGCTCAGTGGTTCCTGCACCTGCCTCACATGTTATACAAATATCCAGGGTCAGCTGGGCGTGGTGGCTCACGACTGTAATCTCAGCACTCAGGAGGCAGAGACAGGAGGATTGCTGAGTTCGAGGCTTGCCTAGGCTACATAGTGAGCTCAGGA
>PVIC010030352.1:0-21997 GCA_004025085.1 Thryonomys swinderianus
TGCAGTCTGCTCCTGAGGTGACTCCATAGCTCTTGCTGTCCCCTAACTCTCCAGGATGCCAGAGGCCCAGGAAGTAACACTTTGAGCTCAATGAACTTTGCTGGGGGGCATACTTGAGAGGTTGGATGGGATGGAACTACAACCTCTCAGGACCTCAGCCTTTACCTCTCAGACTGGGTGAAAAAGAACAGGCTGTGCAGCCTGTGCTGGTTGGCAGAAGCTTTGCAGTGGGGGTGACCTGGAGCATCAGTCCAAAGGACCCATGTGGATGTTGGGACAACCCAAAGAGGTCTGTCCGGATGGGGCCTCCCACACTGCAGTGGAGTCAGATCAAATAGGAAGGAATAAAGAGCTGTCCATGCAGCAGGTCTCTGATGACCTTCCCAGTGGCTCACAGCCTTCCTAGGACCTGCTTCCTGCACAGAATGATTCTAGGTAGAGGGCAGCTCTCTGCTGGTGCAGCAAAGCCCCTTAAAAAGCCTGTAAACAATTTTCCTTTGGTGTGGTGTGCTAAAGCCTATGAACGTCTATTCATGTCACAGTATTAAAAACAGACAAAAACATCAAATGGTCCACTGAGGTGTCCTTTGAGAGTTGCAGACAACAAAATTTGAAATGTCCTCTTTAAAATATATTTTAATTAAAGCTCCATATGTGGTTAAAGATGTGTGGCATGGTTTGGTATAAATCAAAAGAAATAACAACAAACAAAACGACAACAATAACAAAAGCATGCATAAATGGATGTGTGTCATGGCTCATTTTTTCAATAAACTGTAATGCAAAGAACATGGGCTCCACCGGGCGTGTGGCTCAACAAGCCCTGGTCTGGCTCTGGCCTCCTTTGCTGTGAGGGAGGCTCAGCTGTGTGAGCCTCAGGTTTCTCACTTGTAAGTGGGGACCTGTCTTGCTAGCAGGGATATTAGTGCAGTCAAAGAGAAAATTTCTCTTTGTCCAAGTTCTTATATGTAAGATTAGTTAGAAGTAATTTAAGCCTGTGGCACATAATGAATGTTCAATGAATACAATTACTTCCAATGATATCATTGCAAATAATACCTGTTTTAAAAATTACTGCTACCTATTCCACAAAAAGTAGTAAGTGAATTTAGCAGGGTTTCAGGATACAAAATACACAAAAATTCATTGTTTCTATATCCTAGCAATGAGCAATCTAAAAAGAAAATAATCATGTATGATAAGATCAAAAAGCAATAAAGGGCCGGAGATTTAGCTCAGTGGTTCCGGTGCCTGCCTTGCAAGCACAAGGTCCTGAGTTCGATCCCGGTAACCACATACAATGCTGGGCATGGTGACTTATGCCCACCAGCAATCAATACCACATACCACAGTGCCGGGCATGGTGGCTCATGCCTGTCATCCCAGCACTCAGGAGGCAGAGGCAGGAGGATTGCTGAATTTGAGGCTTGCCTGGGCTCCATAGTGAGCTCAGGGCCAGCCTGAACCACAAAGCGAGACGCTGTCTCAAAAAAAAAAAAAGCAATAAAGTATCCCACAATAAACTTAACCAAGGAGGGAAGAGATTGTACATTGAAAACTGTAATATATTGGTGAAAAAAAATTGAAGAAGTCACAAACAAGTGGAGAGATACTCCAAATTCATGCATAACAGTTCAACAATTTAGCTCAGTGGTGCTGCGTCAGCCTCATAAACGCAAGGTCCTAAGTTTGATCTTGGTACCAGGGAAAAAAACAAAAACCAAATTCATGGATAATAAGACCTGACATTGTGGTGTCCATACTACCCAAAACGATCCTGGGATTGATACTACCCCTATCAAAATCACAAAGGCAGATTTTTTTTCAGAGACAAAAGTTCCATCATAAAATTTATATGATGCCTCAAGGGGTCCCACATAGCCAAACCAAAATGAAAAATAACAAAGATATTCTGATTTCAAAACTTACTACATGTTATAGTAATCAAAACAGCATGAAACAGAGATTAAGACAGACCAAAAGGCCAACAGGACAGAAATTAACCTTCATCTTTGTGGTCAAATGATTTTCAACAGGGTCCTGAGATCAGTCAACCTGTTAACAGACAGCCTGTTCCACGAATGGGCAAGAAAATGTGATATCCACATACAAAGAAAGAAGTCAGGTACTTATCTTACACAACACAACAATGAAAAATTGACTCAAATGAATTGATGATCTAAATATAAAACCCAAACTTCCCACAACTTAAGAAGTAAGTCTCCTAGAAGAAATCACAGAGTGAAACTTGATAGGATTAGATTTGAGAAGAATTTCCTGGGTATAACTCCAAAAGCACAGACATCAAAAATACAATAAATAGGACTATATAGAAATATTAAAATTTCTGTGCATCAAAAGACAAACTAAAAGGCAATGTGTAAAGTGAGAGAAAATATTTCAAAACCATACATCTGATAAGGGATTCATATGCAGAATATGGAAAGAACTTTTAAGATTCAACCACAAGAAAAAACAAGTGACCCAATTAACAAGTGGGCAAATGACTTAAGTAGACCTTTATCTGGAAAAGACATACACATGGCCAAGAAGTCCCTAAATGATGCTCAGTGCCACTAATCACTAGGGAAATACAAATCAAAATGGCATCAAAATGCAAGTCAAAATGGTACTCACCCATTAGGATGGCTATTAGAAAAGAATTAATCACTGTTG
Organism: Thryonomys swinderianus; assembly: GCA_004025085.1. Classification (NCBI taxonomy): domain Eukaryota; kingdom Metazoa; phylum Chordata; class Mammalia; order Rodentia; family Thryonomyidae; genus Thryonomys; species Thryonomys swinderianus. Next base: position 2,677 of record PVIC010030352.1, read on the forward strand.
GCAATGAGGTGTAGAAATTGGAACCCAGGGGCACCACTGGTGGAAGGGAAAATGCTGTGACCATTGTGAAAAACATTATACACATTTTTTGAAAAATTAAACAGAATTGCCACACTTTTCAGCTGTCCTACTTGTGGGTATATCTAAAATAACTAGGAGCAGAGCCTTGAAGAGGTATTAATACACCCTTGATCTTAGCAACATTCACAGTAGCTGAAGTGTGGGAGCGAGGCAGGGGTTCACCAGCAGATACGAAAGAGGGTTGCCTCACTTGCTCTCTTGTGCAGGCACAAAATATCTGACACCCACAGATGGAGGAAGAAGAGGTTTATTTCAGCTCATGCTTCCTTGCTTCATCAGCTGGCCCCAAGGCAGGATGGCACAACAGGAGCATGGTGAAGGAATAGCTGCTTACAGTATGGTGGACGGGAAGCAGGAAGATGGAGGGAAGGAGGGCAACGCGTCACTCAGGTCACACACACAATGACCCAACTCTTCTGACTGGAACTCACCTAACAGGAAGTGAGCTATAACACCCCATAATGCATTCATCTTCCAAACATATAAGGCTGTGGGGGTCACTTTAGATCTAAGCCATAGCAATAGTAAATAAAATGTGGTATACTCATACAGAGGAAAATTACCCTGCCTTTGAAAGGGACATACTAACACATGCTACAATATAGATGAGGCTTGAAGACATGAAGAAGTAAAATAAGTCATAAAAAGACAAGTGTTTCAGGATTCTACTTACATGAAAGGCTTAGCACAGTCAGATTTGTGAACCCAGAAGGTAGATGGTGGGTGCCAGGGCAGGGAAGAGGGAAAGGAGAGCTAGGGTTTAATGGGTGAAGAGTCCAATTTTACAAGCTAAAGACATTCTGAGGATTGGATGGCAGTAACAGGAACCTATTTAGCACCACTGAACACCAAGGAGTAGTTAAGATGATGTTTTTTGTTGGCCATGTTTTACCATCATGAATGGCCCTTGGGCCAGGGGCAGGGAGCAAAAGGAGCAGTATTCTGATGTTTTGGCAGTCCTGCATGACCAGACTGCTTCTGGGCATAGCCTGGCTCCCTAGGCATAGACAATGGCCTCCCCACTTCTGCCTTGGGGGACCCTAGACCTCTCCCATGAAATCCTCACTAGGCTGGGCCTTGGAGATTGCAGACTGTGCCCTGTCCTGCTCTCTAACCCTGGATTCTCCATGTGCAGGGTCTCTAGAGTGATAGAGCCAATAGAAGCTGACATCCTCAGAGCCTATCTCCACTCTCCCAGAATCAGTGGTTTTCCACAAGGTCTTGCACCCACCTATGCCAGTGATTTGAACTTTTTCATTCTATCCTCCTGACTAAAGCTTTGACCTTTCTATCTTGTCTCTGCCCAGCCCTTCAACAGAGGTCACAGAAGACGACGAGCTTCACCTGAACTTCAGCCTGCATCAGAACATGAAGCCAGGCTACCCCCTTCTCTCCCGACACCTCCAAGTCTGAGGATGTCTACTGGAGAGGAAGGAGTTATGGTGGCTTCCCACAGATCTGTGTCTTGCTCCCCCAGCTCTCTGAAGAAGCTGGGCCCATTTCCTCAGGAGATTTACATACTGTCCTGAGCCTTCCAGGGCTGCCCTCCAACTTAGTCACCAGTAAGTGCCTAGCCCATACCACCCTACTCTGTGACTGAAAATCCAAGAGTGAAGGGAATGTTTGTATGGCCATTCCTGCTGGTATTGTAGGCAGCTAAGTTAGACAGAAATTTATAGGCAGTCAGACAGGGATGGGCCCTCAAGGGCGTCAGTGAAAAAGGAGCACAAATCAAGCTGTAGCTGGAGGTGGATCTGAAGAAAGCCAGGCCTCAAGATGGAGACCCAGTGACTAGCCCTTCATCCTCCTCTGAGGGATAAATAGCGACTTGAGAATTATAAAGACTTGCAGTGTGTAACCATGGATGCGCCAAGCATGAGGATAAGATTTAAGCCATTACCAAGAACTCAGAGGGGCTGCCCCTTGGGTACGGGAGAGCCTCAGGGGAACAGCAGCTGCCTGAGACCTCCATGGTTATTTATTTGTAACCCAAGGGCATGAGAACAAAAAGAAAAGCATTTGAAACATATTGTATAGGATCTTTTGTCAGGGGACTGCTCCGGAGCGGGCTGGTTTGTTACCTTACACATGCTGAGCTAGTTTAGGCATCTTACAGGGCAGAGGGTACACATGGCCGAGCAAACATCTTGGACAGGAACTTGATCCTGCTGACTGTTGTCCCACAGAGTCTAGTCTGAGGTCTAAGCATGTGTTCCAGGAGTGTGGGGACTATAATTCTCCCAGGTCCCTTTCTTACTCTACTAAGTTTCTGTCATTCCTTTATTCAGTATGTCCCCATAATTCCTCCTTTTGGGTTGTGTAATTCAGCTTGGGTAAGAGGGGAAGAGTACATGCTACAGGGCTACTGGGCTTTACTGGGGAGGTCATCATGGCTTCCTAGGGAGGGTCTGTTGGAACAGCACACAGAGTGTTTGTAGGACTATAAGAAAGAACAGAAAACAAAGGTTATTCTGATAACTATAAGAATCTAAATGTGGGATCAGGGATGTAGCTCAGTGGTTCTGGCCTCTGCCTGGCAAGCACAAGTTCCCGAGTTCAGTCTCTGGTTCCACACACCACAATGCCAGGTATGGTGGCTCAAGCCTGTCATTCCAGCACTTGGGAGGCAGAGGCAGGAGGATTGTGAGTTCGAGGCTTTCCTAGGCTACCTAGTGAGCTCAGGACCAAGCTGAACTACAAAGCGAGACCCTGTTTCAAAAAAAGAAAAAAAGAATTTAAATGTGGAGGTTGAGACCAGAAAACCAATGCTTAGAATTTAGCCAGTAAGGAATACAATTGAGATGATCCAAAGTACCATTGCAAGGTTCCACTTGAAGATTATGAAGTTGGGCTTAAAGTCAGCTCTGGAAATTAGTGATGTCTCTGTCCAAATTTGGATGAGAGGCACAAGTAGAAGGTGTTGGGCCTCTTTCCAAGATTCAGGATGGTTAAAAGAAGTAGGAGGAGCCTTATGGATTCTCAGCATCACAGATAAGCCTACCCCGTGTCCACAGGGCAGGGTGTTCATCAAGCCCACTGATATCAGCCTGAAGGGCATCAAGTCTTTGTAGAATTTCAGTATTGGTTTGAGTCAATAATTGTGAAGTAACATTTCAGAAATAGTCATAGTCTAAGCAGTTTGGATAGTAACTGTTGCAGTCACAGCTATGGTAGCCAATATCGTAGCTGCCATGAGAGCTGCAATTAGAATATTCAGAAAATCTTTTTGTCTAATATGTGCAAATGTCAAGGTAATTTGTTCAAGAGCAGAATTTCCCATCCATTCTTCAGTGAGGCTGGTGGGGAGCCAGACATTGGCTTGTTAACGTGTGCAGTTTTAGTTGAAAATATTATTAACCAGGTGGCTCAGGAGGGAAAGAAATATGAAGTGTTTCAAAGGGTCTATGATGATGTTAGAGGAATTATGTTGTTATTTTTGGATCCTGATTAAGGAGGAATAAATATACGGCTATGAAATCCAGATCATAACTTAGTCAGAAGTATCATGAGAAATTCAAGTTTATCTATATGTTGACAATAATCCAAGGGAGAAAGGGGATAGGTAGGCACCAGAAGGACTTCTTGGGAGGGAAAAGTGAATGCCAGAGGAGAGGGGCAACTAGGGTCCAGCAAGCTCAGGAGTCCATGAAGATGAGCTCTCATAGTAATTAAAAGGGAATGCATAATTCTGACTAGAATTAAACTCTAATACCATCAAATCATGAGGCCTCTAATTTTCTAGAGTTAGGTTATAAGCAAGACGAATAACAGAGAGATTGGTGGACCAGCATGAAGTCCACCCCAAGTTTAGGACATCCCCTAAAGGTCGTACAGCACTTGGGAGAAAAGGGAGCACAACAACTTCCATCAATGGCATTGGTGACTCTGAATAACAGAGCCTTTTCTGTTATGAACCCCCCCCCCATGAATAGGTAATAGGCACTAACCACTGGCATAGCCAGAGTGGCTATCGTCTGTCTCAGAGTCTCTTACAGGGCTGGGGGAGTGGTTAAATGCCTCTGGTCATAATATGTCATTAGAGGAAAAGGTAGTTTTGCATCTCCCCTCATCGTTGTGTCCATGATAAGTGAAGTAGAAACATGAGCCACATAACTCATGACACTTGTATATCAGTAAACTCAGATAAGGAGTCTTTTTTAAACCTTTATAATTTTGAAGTTATAAGTAACTTGCACAGTCATTGCAAGAAATGAATTCTGGTGCTATGCAATGTCTCACTTGGTGCCGTGTGATGTAGACACACACAGCCTTTGGAAGAGCCCAAGAAGGCCTGTAGATGACAAAACAGGTACATAGCCCTTCCCCGGGTTAACAGTTCTTTGGGTCTAGTAACTGCAGGTTCAGTAACCAATGGTTTTGGCCTGTCATTTTTGGGAATAAAATGTTTCTGTACTGCAGTAAAACCTATCTGAATCACAATTTTAAAATTTTAAAATAAATGTTTTAGAAAGTTATTTTGTGGAAGGAGTTTCCCCGTCATACTCTCCATCATACTCATCAATTATTGTTTCAATAATTGAGTTTTGGGAAGCCCACTGGCTTATTCCACTTTGTTTGACCTGTACTTATAAGGTATGCTTGTGATATGTTTAATATGTCAGAATTGAAAGAAAGCCTAAAGAGAATTGGAAGTACATGGAGGGTCATTATCAGTCTTAATTCATGAGGGCAATCTCATAGAGAAAAACATGAGAGTTAATGATGGTTTTTTGTTGTTGTCGTTGTTTTTTTTTTTTTTTTTTTTTTTTTTTTTTTTTTTTTTTTTTTTTTTTGAGACAGGGTCTCACTTTGTAGTTCAGGCTGGCCCTGAGGTCACTATGTCACCCAGGCAGACCTCAAACTCAGCAATCCTCCTGTCTCTGCCTCCTGAGTGCTGGGATTACAGGTGTGAGACACCACGCCCAGCACTGTGGTATATGGTATTGATTGCTGGTGGGCATGAGTCACCATGCCCAGCAGTGTATGTGGTTACTGGGATCAAACTCAGGACCTTGCACTTGCAAGGCAGGTGCTGGAACCACTGAGCTAAATCTCCGGCCCCAGTTAATGATGTTTACTGTGTTACAGTTTCATTTGATTGTAAGAAGGTACATAAAGGTGCAGAATAGGCATCTATTTACCCAAACAGTTGTGATAAATTAGTCTATTTGTCAAATTGTACTAATTTTAGACCATGGGGATTAACAACTGTATAAGGAGCAATTTATGTCTGTCTTCAACAATCAGGACAAATGAGAACAATTTCATGGCCCTGCTGATATGTAGAATTAAAAGAAAAAATGCATGCCTTAGCACCTTGGTGAAAAAAATGGATGCAAAGCAAGAGCCTCTTCTAAAGAGGTAGAAAGCATAACCAGAGGGTCATCACAAGTATTGCCTTTAATTAGGGGACCAGGAGATAAGAGTGAGCACATATCTGAGTAACAGAGAAAGGTACCATGCAGTGACTAATCAATTTCTGCAGATATTTAAAATATGAAGGAGAATTTTATTATTACCATTATGAATAATGGTGCTTTCAATAACCTGAAGGGTTCTTACAACACAAACTGAATCAGTGACAACATTGAGCAGTTGATTAGAGAACTGTTATTTTTGTATCAATTATGGTTGTCCTAGAAGTTGATCCATAATGAATGTTGAAAGATAACAAATACAAAGCTTTATAGGGAAATCTTGAGGTCAAAGGAAACAACATATTAACATAACAACTATGATGACATCATTTTATTAAGTGACATGAAGAAAGTATTCATCTAAACTTATTATTTTTTAATAGTGTGTCACCTAAGAAGAATGTATCTGTCTACAGATTTACTTTTATGTCTTACTGTTTGGACTCTGTGGTGTTGAAGCATTCTTAAGTATTGTAAGCATATGCCCTAAAAAAATTTTGTTACTTTTGCCTAGCTGTCTCATGTTAAATTGGTATGTGTTTTTTTTTTCATAAGTAGTTGGAATCCAAGTAAAAGAGAAGCCAGGTATTCAAGTTTAAAAGTTTACTTTCATAGGTTATTTTAGTCCAGAAGTCAAATATGATGAGATTTTTTTTTTTAGTTTTGATTCTTTGAATACCTGTACAGTTGAGAGATATAAATATGTTTAATATATCATAAAGCCAATAATAATGGCTTTTATAAACCTGGTTGAAAATAGCTAAGAAGGAAGCTTTGTCATGTGTTCTGTTACTATTTCGGTGTCTCTGCTAGTCATGCACAAAATCTCATGTTTAATATTAATCTCAAAACGAGAATGTTAGCCTTTGCCTAAAAGCCTCAGTTAAATTGGAGAGGAGAGTTAAACAGGAATGGGCCCTCAAGGCAGTTAATGCAAAAGAAGAGAACACATCAAAAGTATGGCTGGAGGTACATTTAAAGAAGGCAAGGCCTCAAGATGGAGACACAGTGGCCAGGCCTGCATCCCCTCCTAAGGGATAAACAGCAACTTGAGAATTACACTATAATTAACAGCACTTGGTCCAGTAAGTCCAGGTAGACATCAGATGTCCAAGTGGGTGACCAGAGCTTCTGGACCCATCCCTTCGCAAAAATGTTTTTGTTATTTCTGTGTTAGAAGGTAGAGATAAGCTAAAGTTAATGATGCTCCCCATTGCGCATGCCTTACTTCCCTACTGGATCATTATTAGCTAAACAGCTATACTTATAATCTATTGGTTGACTGCAGTTTGATCACACTGTACCTACCTCATGATTTTGCTCTATAGACATTATTGGAGAAATGTCCTCTATGGCAGCCATTTGCCTTTCCTACTCTTTACCACCCTTGTAACTTTTACTTCGATATTCAGGAGGTACAAATTTGGCACATCTGACTTCTAGCAGGTTGATAGTTATTTGTCTTCTATATCACAGGGAGACTGCTGAATGGAGGAGAGAGGAGCATTACCCTGGGCCTCTGGCTGCTCTGACTTCTGAGCATGAGTCCTGTGAGGTACAGGCCCTGCCCGGAGTTCCGCCCTCGTGTCATAAAAGTCCTAGACAAGTCTGAGCACAGGGTCTGCATCTCATTTCACTTCAGGGCCTGCAGAGTACACAGCGGTTCCAGGCAGGAACTCTACTCTGGGTGGCGGGACCTCCGAGGGCTGGGGCAGGATTCCCCCTGGGAGAAAGCCCTCCACCGGCCAGCAGTTCCCAACATAACTTGCCTGGGGACACTGTGGACGCCTCCACACGGTTTGGCTGCCACTGCGGTATTGTGTATGCTGGGACGGGGATATTCCCGAAGTCCAAGACGCTCCCCACAAACAAGAGTTGCTGTTTGGTGGCACCGTTCTGGGCTGTGGACTCAAGCTACGGACCAGGGCTGCCTCAAGTGGAGATTCCATGTCTGGTGCACTCTGCTACAATTTTAGAAATCATAATTTTACGTGTGACAAGCAGATGGTCACAACCAGATCAGTGTGTCAGGTGTTTTCCCAAGTCAGGGGCATTCCTAGAATTACCCAGGAAACTGGATCACACTGCGCAGCAGAGCCTCAGGTGAAAGCCCTGAAAGGCTGTGTGATATTAGCATGACAAAGAGCCCGCCACCTGGGCCCCAGCCGCTGCTTAGAGCAGGACAGGTGACATCCCTGTCTGTCCTTTGTTCGTCTGAACCTCCCAGACCCCCTCACTCTGCTCATAACTAGGCAGCAAGAGTTTACACTCAAATAGACAGTTGTTTGTAGTTTTTCACCCCAATTACGCTGGAAATTTCTCAAACGGTTCCCTCATGCAGCAGACATCTAACTCCAGCACCGCCCCCGCTGGCCTGCTCCTTAGCAAGATAATGAGCCGGGATCTGTCAACCGCCCTCTCCTTGATTACTGTTTATTAAGCATCAGCACGTAGCCGAGCCTGTGTTTTCCCTCAGCCCTTTTCATCTCTAATGTGTGTGTGCTGTGCATATTATGATAGGGAAATGCTAATTTACGCTGCTGGCAGGGCTGCCGGGAGCAGCCAGACCTGTGTGGAGATGGGCAGTGGGGGAGGGGATGCAGCGGAACCCAGGCAGCCTGGTGGAAGCGCTGAGGACCGTCTCTGGCAAGTTCCAGGGAGCAGGGCTGATGTGGGGGCTCTTCTGACTTCGCAGTACCTCTGACAAGACTCTTCTCCGACCCGCCTTCGCGGGTTCCTCCACGTGCCTGGCATCTCCTCCCCAGGACTCGTCCAGACCTCCAGCATGCACGCCGTGACTCCGAATCACCCGTGTGCACCTCCCTCCTGGAGCAGGACAGAGTCTGTAAGGCATACCATGGGGGAGGGACGGGACCATTGACATTTTTAGCTCCTGGGAATGCCGAGGACTCAAGAGAGAACACTGAGTGGGCTGGGGAAGGCGGCTCCTGATCTCAGGCGGCCTCGGAAAACTGATATTCCTGATGTCAGGACAGCTGAGACGCGGCCAACCCGGCTGGGAGGGAAGGGAGCAGTCCGCGGGACACTCTGTCCCCCGGTCTACCACATTCCTGTTCTGGAATCCCGAGAGTCAGCAGGGGCCCTGGAGAAGTCCGGAAAGCCATCCTGGGAGCTGAAGGAGGGAGTCAGGGCCAGGCTCTCTCCCTCAGAGTCTCTCCGAGGCCTGTGCTGTATCTGCCTGTGGCCCTCCCGGGCTCCTCCTCACATCTAGGTTGTTGGTGCTCTGGCCCTTAAATTTGGTATTACTCACAGAATTAAGGTTTATTAAGTTAAATCTGTACCAGTGCTCTGATTTCAGGCGACAGAACACTTTGTGTTAATTGGGGTGAATATGACCTGGCTTTGGGGTGATGACACGTTGACTTGGGGCACAGGAGAAAATGCACAGGTGGGACAGTGTTAAATGTCACCTCCAGGATCCCAGAAATTCAGCTGGAATAGGAGATACCCAGTTTTTCATGGATATTTCAAAAGTGTTCTGTAGGCAAAATATTTTGAGACTAAACACCCTTTTTTTTCTTTCTGGTAATCTGCATGGTATGTCCAAAGGATGGCAGATTCGTGGCCTCCAGAAAAATGAGAAGTTTGTCTCTGTCATGTACCTGTGTGTCCTTGGCCTCAAACAACTGTTCAAGAAAGATCACTCGTGTTTAAAATGCCCAGAGCTCACCCTCGCATGCACACATTCATACATGCCACACGTGCAAGTGCATACTTGTGATGTCACCTGTCCTTTTAATATTTCTATGCCTTATACACTCAGAAGGCATAAAGTGTGGTGTTAACTTGTCACCTCATGAGTAAAAATAGTTTTCCACTAATTCTGAAATCATTTAGGGTCAGGGTTAAACAGAGGAGCACAGTGGATGGAAGGACGCAGGTGCCAGAACATCTCCCAGAGTGTCCTCTGGGCTGAGGGTGGGCCGCTGGGGAGCCGCTCACCACTGCTCCGGGGGCACGGGAGGGAAAGAAGGGGCTCCAGTCCGCTCTCCTTGTTCTCACAGCTGCCCAAGGGGTGGCTGCACCTACTAGGAGGTGGGCTTGCGTGACATCCCTGCCCTGCTAGGAGAAGAGGGCAAGTGACCCGTCCAGATGCAGGATGCTGGCTCGTATGATCATGCTGTTGTGAGAACAGGCATGGACACTCCTGTTGAAATGGAGAGGAGAGCACAGAATGTGAAGGCTGCAAGGCCAGGAGCCCCACCTCACCTGGGTATGAGCGAGCTTATGTTTTATCCAGAGGGAATGAGATGACGTAACCACGCAGACCACACGCCTGGAATGGCCAAGGCAGAGTAGAAGTGGAGAGAAGCCGACAGAGCAGAGAGCAGTTCATGAGGCACAACGGCAATTGCTAGGCAAACCTTCATAACTCTGGTTTGATGGTTTTAATGCAAGAGGGAAGAAGGATCTGCAGTGGAAGAAGCAGCAGTGAAGTGTAGGTGTCAGGGGTCCTTCACAACCCAGTGCAGTCTGCAGAGAGCAGAGAGAAGCCGTCTCTCCACAGGAAGGTGTCCTTTGCTGGGATCGTGGATAAGAAAGATTTATTCCATCCCTTACCTGGCTTCATCTGGGAAGCTGGCTGTGGGAGGCAGGGCGGTCCTTCCCACCATGCTCAGCTTTGACCCATTCTTGGAGACAGCTTGGGCCTCAGTCTGCAAGGGACCAGGCTGTTCTCTGGGCTCTTGACCAAACTCAGACCACAGAGCCACTTGGGGAACACTAGGTGGGGGCGGACCACCGTGCGTCAGATGTGGGGCACAACCTTCTGTGACCACGCGGGCCTGGAAGACAGTCACGTACTGTGAGTGGAAGGAACGGGTGGGCAGGACAAGCACAGAACAAGAGCAGAGGAGCATCGTGTGTAGGACACAGACTGGCTTGTGGTGTCACCTCAGACACGACAGTGGCCCAAGGTGGAACCACTAGGAACTAGCAATGCACAGGGGAAAGTGGCAAAATGGAGAGGGCATTAATCTATGCCAGCTCTACCTAGTTCTTGGCCCCAATGTGATTTTTTCTGCCAAAAGTTTAGATAGATAGATAGATAGATAGATAGATAGATAGATAGATAGATAGATAGATGATAGATAAGTAGATAGATAGATAGATAGATGATAGATAAGTAGATAGATAGATAGATAGATAGATAGATAGATAGATAGATAGATACACAGACAGACAGATAATTAGACAGATAAACAGGAAGATATTTAAGTGGATAAATCTCAGTCAAACCAAGGCATGGCACCAGCAACACCTACTAAGCCATCACTGTGGGCTGGTCCTCAGAGTCCAGGGAGCTCAGTGCTACTGCCCCTCACAGCAGGTCACACCTTGACTTCTCCCATGCTGGGGACACTGCTAAAACCCAAGCACAAAAGTAACCTTGCAGGAGCTCTGTCCCACCTTTCTAGAATGAGAGTGGAACCCTCTTCTACACTGATGTGAGACTCCTATTAGTCTAAAAGTTATCAATGTTTAAGTGCTAGAAACTTCATACCAACCTTACTGAGTGTGATTAAAGAGAGATTTAATTTCAATGCTAATCTGAAAAGCGTAACTTGCAGAAAAGCTGAGCAGAAATTGGCAGAGAATTGGCAAGAATAATCCGAGATTAGCTTTCACTGACTCTAGTAAATGAAAAGTCTCCTTTTTTCTGGAAATTCTATGCTTTCTTGTGTCCAGCAGGGGGTCTATGGTGGGGGGACTAAGGGTTCCCTGTAATGATCCTGCATGTTTCCCTGGGTCCTTGGCCTCACTCCAGTAAAGAGTGAAGTGGGAGTTCTCAGTGAGAAACGGAGGAATCAAGACTGGTATAGCACAAAGCAAAAGTTTATTTAAAATGCTGGACATGGTGGCTCACGCCTGTCATCCCAGCACTCGGGAGGCAGAGACAGGAGGATTGCTGAGTTCACGGTGGCTTGCCTGGGCACCATAGTGAGCTCAGGGCCAGACTGAACTACAAAGCTAGACCCTGTCTCCAAAAAGCAAAAAAAAAATGTATTTAAAGTATAGCAAAAGCAGAGGAAGCAGAGGTAAAAAGCTACCTTAGCAGCCAAGCAGCTGATGATAGGGGGTTGTGGAATGTGTTCGTACTTAGAGGGTCAAACTGGCTTGGTGATTGGTGTGAGCTAAGCCAATCAGGGTCTTAGCTTTCATTTCTGGAAAGTGGACAAGGTCAGTGTAGAGTAAACGGGAATAACCCTTTCATAAAGGATACAGGAGGAAACATTTTTTTCAGGCACATGGTATACAGATAAGCACGTGATGATCTTACATCATCAGCTGCAGATAAGCAGCATGTGATGATTTTATAGAGATAGTCACCCATGGTTGGCCTTGGGTTTTTTCTGTCCCTCTAATCTGCCCCCACGCAAGAATAAAGGGAAGCAGTATTATTCCCTTCAAAAGTAATATTGAGGGGTGTCTGGGTTTTGAAGAGCTAACCCTATCCGTGTGGTTCATGTGGCACTGGGTAGAGTGGGAAGGCTTAAGTTGATTCCAGCTGAGCTCTATTACAGTGTCCACTGTGTAGCCTGTGCTGCTGTCCATGCATGCACATAGACTGAGGTGGGGAAAAGGCTTGTATGGAAGTTATGAACCCTAGAGAGGGAGCTATCCAGTTAGAATGGACTGTTACATCTGCTAGGAAACAGTGCCAAGATCTCACAGAGAACAACCACAGATGTCATGTCTGCTATTGTGACAGGCACTGTGGGCAGCAACAGCCTCTGCTTCTACCCCACAGCAGGCCAGACTGATGCAGGGACTCTGGAAGACTGCTGGCTGTCACAGCAGCAGGAAAGAGCAGAAGTGTGAAACTGTTCTCCACTCAACACTCCCACCATGAGTTACTCGCACCTTTTGTCAGCCCATGGCCAAGAACAGTCCGTGTGTGGCCCCCAGGAAACGGCAAACAGATATGAGGGATATGGTGGGATCTGGGCCTTGATCTAAGGCAGGCCCCGCAAATATCTTTGCCACCATTTTTTTAGATTGGATCTAAAACGATACCCAAAAACTTCATGTGTGTGGAAGGTGAGTAGATAAAGGGGTTTCTGTATTTATCCATGGATTAATTCACCGATGAGTTCATAGCTAAATGTTCTGTAAGGAGGAGAGGACTGGTCAGAAGGGCGAGGTCACTAGTCGCATGGCCTACAGAGCGTATCTCTCCTGTCTCTGCTTCCTGGGTGCCCATAGCATGAGCACTTGTCCTCTGCCCACACCTTTCTACCACAGTTTCCAGCTACAGCCAGCCATCCATGCGCTGAAACCATGAGTCAAAGTAACTCTCTCTTCGTTTAAGTTTCCATTGATGAGAATGTGCCTAAGATGCCTAATGATTGCATGCTGAGCCTTTTGTAAAAGTAGTTTCAACCTCCGTGCAGGGATGAGGACTGAAGAGAAACAGTGCAGGATTAGCTATGATGTAAAACACAGATACCTGATTTATTCTCCTAGGAACTAGGAAGATGAGCCAAATTGACTCATTTGTAAAGAGGCCAAGCCAGGAGCAGCCCTGTGACCATGATGATGACATCATCCTTGTGCACAGACAGGCTAGCACTCACAGGAAGCAGTGACACGTCCTGAAGCATAACCTGCCTGGATCACAGTGATCCTATAGGTCCCCTGATCTATGACTACATCACATGTGGATCTAGACAAGAAGACTCTCTTACCTTAGGACTTGTGGAGAAGAATGAAATGTCCTTAGGACCTAGAGTGAACAATGGGTTCTCCAATTTAAAATTCTGTGTGAAAGAGTAAGATATTTTATCTGACTGTTCATGGGGAAAAATGGATTCTCCCATCACTCATTACCAGTAGAGAAGGAAGAACTCTCCTAGATGAACACCACTGAGAAAGAATGGCTTTTCTAACATCAGTGTCTGAGGAGAAGAATGGCCTCTCCTACTTCTCAGATCCTGTGGAGAGGATGGATTATCCTATCTCAAAATAGATCCAAAGACCTAAGTACTTACAGCGAGCAAAATACTCTGAACTGAAACCCTCTGGGGGAGAAACAGATTCATTTATCTGAGTACCTCTAGAGAAAATGAATTCTCCACCATAAGATCTGGTGAGCAAGATTTAAATCTTCCATCTCACATCCAGTGAAGGCTTTGAATTTTCTAACCCTAGAACCTGTCAGATTCTATGAAAAAAGTTAATCTCCTGCTTGAGTTCCTTTGGGGGCAAGATGCTCCCTTCCTGAGAATCAGTGAATAAAAGTAGATTTTCCTACATCAGATACTTTGGGGGAAAAGTACAATCTAACCTAACATCTTGTGGAAAGAAAGAATCCTCCTTTGGGGAAGAAGAGATACCCCCATCTCAAGATATAGAGTACAATGGACTATCTTTCCTAAGTACCTGTGGTAAAAAATAGAGTCTGTGGACTCTCAGATCCTGTGAGGAAGAATGGGCTCTCTCATTTTAGTACTGATGAGGAGGAATGGACTTTCCTGAAATGATGAAAGGAGCATGGCTTCTCCTACATCAGTAGCTGTGCTGGAGGAAAGAATGTACTATTCCAAGGTGAGACATTATGAGAATTAACAGACCTACCTACCTCAGAAATTATAGGAAGGTATCAACGCTCATATCTCAGGAATCCTGAGGAGAAGAATGGACCCTCTTACACCAGATCCTATGGAGAAGCAAGGAACCTCCTACCACAGTACCTGAGCGAGGAATGGACTACACTACATTAGATCTGGTAAGAGAAACGGATTTTCAAACCTCAGAACTGGTGGAGAGAACGGACTCCTAAAACTGAACTTTTGTGCAGAAGAATGGACACTGCATTCCCAGTGCTAGTTCATATTAACAGATTTTACTATCTCAGCAACTCAGAGAAAGAATCCACTCTCCAGCTGTAGGTTCTATATAAAAGAATGGAGTCTCTTACCTTTTCAGTACTTCAGCCACTGGTGCATAAGAACAGACGAGCTTACTTCATATCTTGAGGGAGAAAAAAAGATTAAGCTATCTCAGATTCTGTGTGGAACTATGAACTATCCACCTCAGATCTTGGAAAGAACATTGGACTATCAAGCTTCTGGATAGATTCTCCTAATCAGAAAGAACTTCTCTATCCAAATCATGAGAGAAAGAATGCATTGCCCTACATCAGATCTTCAGGAGAAGAAGGGCTCTTCTACCTCAAATCGTTTGGGGAAACTGAATTTGCTACTTCAGTACTCGTAGGGAACAATGGAATCTCTTACATTATATTCAGTGGATAAAATACATTTATTCTGTCACTTTAGTATAGATTCTCCAACTTCAGATGGAGTTATTATTCATTATTCATGAAGAATAATGGACTTTCTTAAATCCTGAGGGGAAAGGATATATTCCCTTACCCTACCTCAGCATAAAAGAGTGGAAATTCAGTTTTATATTCTGTTGAAAAAGAATGGGCTCTTCTACCTTACTACCCATGTAGAAGAGTACAATGTCTTCCCGAAAATCCTATGGCAAAGAATGGATTTTTCTACCCCAGATTCTGTGTTGAAAACTAAATTTTCCTACCTCATTGCCTATGATGAAAAAGTAGACTCATGTTCCACTGTGAAAAATTAGCTCAGATCTTGTGAAAAAATGGATTCTGCTACTTCCCTGTCTTTGGGGAAAGGGACTCTCATGTCCCAGCTGTGGTGGAGAAAAGTGGATTCTGCCATCTCAGATCCTTTGAGGAAGGATGTTTTCCCTAATTCAGTACATATGAGGAAAAACAGATATTCTACTAAAGACACTTTGGGAAAGAATAGAAAGCCCTGTTTTATTATCACAGAGGAAGAGTGAAATCTGTTCCAATAGATCATGAAGAGAAAAAAAATGGAATTTACTATTTCAGGTTTCATCCTAATAATGAGTTTTCCTACCTTAGTATCAATATGAAGAATGGACTACAAAATTTTGCATCCTATAGGGAAGAATAGAGTCTACTATCTCAATAAGTATGGGGAGGAATGGATTGGGCAACCTTAGATCTGGTGGAAGGACACTACCCCCAAGAAAATGGAGGACAATCCTAACTGAAGTCCTGTGGAAAAGAATGGATTTTCTGACCTTAGATATTTTGCTGATTAATGGGCTCCTTTATTTTAGATCTTAAGGAGAGTAATAGACTCTCCTAACATACATAATGTGGGAAAGAATATATACTTCTATTGTGGTACCAAAGAAAAAGAGAATACTTTCCTACTTCAAATCTTCCTTCAAAGAGAATGAACTCTTTCCCCTCAGATCACGTGAAGAAGAATGGACTTTCCTACATCAGGAATCATGGGTAAAAACAAATCCTCCAATCTTATATTAAGTAGACTCTCATTCCTCAGCATCTGTGTTACAGAAAGGCTTCTTCAACAACAATCCTCTGTAGACACAAGAACGTTCCTACCTCAGAGCTTTTAGAGTGAACTGACTCTCCACCAGCAGTATCATTTGGAACAATGGAGTCTGCTACCCAGATCAAATGGGTAAGAACAGATTAACCACTGAAGATCTTGTGGGTGAGACCTAGTCTCATATACTGGCACTTGAGGAAGAATGGATCTCTCTCTCAGACTGTATGAATGAGTGGATCCTTCTGCGTCAGTACCTTTACAGAAATGGACTCTTGTACATTAAAGCTTTGGAAAGAATAGATTGCCTAGCCACACTAACTTTGGAGAAATATGGAGTCTACTACTTCAGATTAAGGGAAAATATTGAGTTCCTTGTCTCAGTGAAAAAGAAAGCATTCTACTACTTCATATCCTATGGCAATTAATGGATTCTCTGACCTAAATTTCTTTGAGGAAGTGTGGAGTCCCATACTTCAGACTATAATCTATTTCTTCAGTACCCAGATTCTGCAGAAATGAGTAGATTCTCTTAGCTCAAATTTTGTGGGGAAGACAGAATCCTCTACCAAAGCAAATGTTGGAAATAATGGAATTTATTACTTCAGTCTCTGTAGAGAAGATAAGCATCTCCCACCTCAGATCTTGTTATTAACAGTAAAGATTGTAATCTCCCTTTGCTGTTGTAGTACATAACTGCTACCTCTAGTTCTAGTAAAGAAAAATAAACTCCTCTCCTACAATCCTGTGCACAAGAAAAGACTCTACTATCTCAGTTTCTTGGTCTTCGAAAGAATGGACCTCCATGATCAGTACTTGTGGGAAGAATGTACCATCTCAGCACAGCACAGGTGAAGAAAACGGTTCTCCTACCTCTTCACCCATAGAATAGGGTTTCCCATCTCAAATGCGTAATTGAAGAATGGAATATTGTAGCTCAGGTCTTGTGGAGAAAGAATGAATGTACCTTCTTCAGATCCTGTGAAGAAAGACACTCTGACTTCAAAAGCTTTGGGAAATATTTGACTCATGTAACTCAATTCTACCTACCTTGGATTTTTGTGGGAGAGAATATTCTACTGTTTTGTACCCTGTGCAAGAGAACGGGTTCCCCTGTATCCCTACCTGTGAGAAATAATGCAATAACATATTTCAGATAATGCGAGGAAGCTGGATCCTCCTACCTGAGTAAACATGAAGTAGAATAACCTCTCCGAGTTCAGATGTTTTCCGCCATTGTAGTGCCTTTGCGGAATGATGGACACTCACTCCTACCTCAGATCCTTTGGGAAAGAGTGGATTCTCCTACCTCTGATTCTGTATGAGGAATATAATTTCAGAGTGTGTGTGGGAAGAGTAGAATTGCATATTAGTACTGGTGAAGAATAATGCACTCTTGAACCCCTCCAATGCCATGGAGAACAATGGATTTCCTTACCTCAGTAGCTTGGGGAAGAACTTATATGCTATAGAATACAATGGACTCACATATACCAGTACTTGGTAAGGAAAATGGACTACCTTACCTCAGATTTTGTGGGAAAGTGTGAACTGTCCTTCCTCAGATAAGGCAGAGGGTAAATTCTTGTATGTAAGATAATGTATAAAAGAATGGATTCTCCTCCTAAGTACCTTTTTGGAAGCATACACTATGCTACTTCAACTCCTATGGAAAAGAACAGATTATCTTACCTTAGTGTATATCAGAATGGCTAGTCTTTCCTGTCTAATATATTAGGTAAAGGTATGGAGTCCTCTACTTCAGAGTCTGTGAGGAATATGGACTCCACTGTCTGGATCTTGAAAGAACAATGTATTAACCTACCTCAGTACTTGTCTGAAGAAATGGGATGTTCTATATAAGATTTTGTAAGAATGAATTCTCCACCTCAGGTCCTATTAAGAGGAATAGTCTCTTCTATTTCTCACTCTTTGGAGAAGAATGGGTTATAGTGTCTTACACCATGTTTTGAATAATAGGTTTTCTTCAGAACTTATGGTGAAGAATCAACTTCCTATAGTGGCATGAAGCCTCCTACTTTAGATACTGTGCAGAATTATGGATGCTTCTTCCTCAGGAGTCAATACCTGTAAGAGATAATAATTTCTACTACCTAGTACCTGAGGAGGAAAGTGAACTCCCTCATCTCAGATACAGTAAGAAGGAATGGACTTTTCCACTTCAGGGCCTATAGGAAAGATAGACTCTTCTTTCTCATTTTTTGTAGAAAACAATGAACTCTCCCAATTCAGGTCCTGTGGAGAAAAATGTGCTCTCCTCTGATAGTTATTTCCTTAAATCTAGTTCAAATATTTCCTCTTTCAATACTTGTGAGGTAGAATAGATTTTTCTTCTTCTGACTCTGGGCACCTCTCTGGAGAATAATGGACAGTCTAACCTCAGATCATGTGGAGATGATGGATTCTCCTACCTTGGGAACCATAGGGAAGACAGACTTCCTTACTTCAGACTGTCAGGAGAATAATAAACATGTCAGTTCGGTTCTTGTGAGAATAATGATACTACCCAATCTCGGGTCCTGTGAGGAAGAATGAGCCCTTCCTACTCAGTACAGGCATCAAAAAATAGATGCTTTTCCTTCAAAATCTGTGTGAAAGAGTGGACTCTTCTGCCTCAGTCCTTGTGGGGAAGATGGGTTCTTCTACCTCTGGTAGTGTGTGTAAGAACAGACACCCCAGCCATAGGAGCAACAGGAACAACTAGACTCCTATTTTAGAACCATGGGAAACAAAAACTTCTAACTCAGATCCTGTGGAATTCATAGAATTTCCCACTTGAGACCTTCTGTAGCTAGTGGACTCTCCTATTTCAGTACCTGTGAGGAAAGTGGACTCACTGCATTATGATCTGAGGTGAGGATTGGACTCTCTGACCATATTGGTTAGGAGGAAAAATAGAATTCCCAACCCTAGATAATATGAGTAAAAGTAGATTCTCCTACTTTAGAAATTGTGTGGGAAGAATGGGCTCTCCTACCTTGGACTGTTTATAGAAAAATGGACTCTTTTCTATTGCAGTTTCTATGCAGAAGAATGGAATGTAATTCATCAGATCCTGTGAAGAATAAATCTACCCAGCTCAGTACCTGTGGGAAGTCTGTATTACCTAACCCAGACCTTATGGAGGAGAATGGATTCTTCAGCCTTAGATTCTATGGGGAAGGAAAATCTCTCTTTCCTGACTTATGAGGAAAAATAGAGGTTTTAGCCTCAGTCATTAAGCCAAGGCATTGCCAAAGGTTTTCATCTTGTTTTTGTGGTGACTGAGACTATGCTGGAGTGGATAAGGTGGACTATGGGGACAGAGGGTCTGGTTGGAGCTTATAGATATATCAGGATAAATACTGGGCATGGTGGCTCACGCCTGTAATCCCAGCACTCAGGAGTCAGAGTCAGAAGAATTGCTGAATTTGAGGTTTG
>PVIC010030353.1:0-21955 GCA_004025085.1 Thryonomys swinderianus
TTCTTCCCCCGGTGTTAGTGGCCCTTCTCCCCAGGCCACTGTCCCCTTCCTCAAACCAAACTAACACTGCCAAGGAAAGGGAGAAAGGGGACCCTTATCCAAACAGCGTCAGGTGTGGAAATGTTCGTTTGTTCTGTTTCTTTTCTTTGTGCCACTCCCCTCACCCCCTGTGCCTGGCATGCCTCCATCCCCTCTATTCACTCCCTCAGCTGGTTCCCAGCCACAGCCTGGCATGCCGGTGGGGGAGACCAGGAGCACATCCGTGCCAGAAGTATGCTCTGCTCCGAGGTGCCCGCAGGGCCAGCAGCCTGCCCCGAGCCCCAGCCAGCTCCCCAGATGCCCCTCCCCAGTTCAGGAATAGAATCCTCCCTTCCCTCCTCAGGGCTGCTTGCAGGGGCCACTTTAAATGCTTCAGATGCCCCTCCTCTAAGCCATCTTCAGCACACCTGCCGTCTCCCTCAGCTGGTCTGAGCACAAAAGGCCTCCATCACTGTCTGCAGAGGTGGCTGGCAGCAGCCCTGGGCATAGAGGTTCTGCTGGGTTGGCACAGAAGGTTCATTAGTCAGGCTGCCACTGACACTTCCAAGTTCATTTCCTACTTCCACCTTTGGCTCCTTTCCCTGTCCCCACCTCCCTGTCAAGTTAAGGATGCCTCCTCCAAGGTCTCTTGATCAAGAGGAAATAAAAGTACTTGAACTTGGGGCTCCAGGTTCACGATTTGGATTCAGAGCTCTGCTCTTTGTCCAGACACTTCCATTCCAACCTAATTGCTCTGCTGAAATCTCCCACAAAAGCCAAGGACCGGCCCCTAGCAGGTGCCTGAGAAATCTTGGCCGAAAGAGCGAATGAGTGTTTTCTTTCTCTTTCCTGGGTGGGCGTGTGGTCCCGGGGAGTTTCTCCTGCGCACCTCCATAGGCGAGGCCTCTCCTTGCTCTGCTCAGCCAGCGTCAACTTCTGCGGCTGTCTCCTTCCGTGGTTCGCGTCTCCTCGTACTGCCTGGCCTCGGCCTTCTCTCCCAGGGCATCTTGAGTTAGAGGAGTCCGCAGAGATCCGGTCATTTTTAGTCCTCCCAGCTCAGGGCTGCCCAGGGCAGGGTGCGCAGACCCCGCTCTTGAGGATGGACCGGCCACGGAAGGAAGGAGCAGCCTGCGCCTGGCGTGCCGTATTCCCCTTCCCCTTCCCCGGCCGGCCTGCCTCCTGCTCCGTCGCTCCTCCTCCGAACCCCGCGGAATTGCTCAATCTCATTTAATAGACGTGCCGAATGGCTGTGAGAGCAGTGAACTCTGCTCATGCTCCCCAGGGCAGGCGTGATGGGCATGTTTGGAGCCTCCTGCTCGCTCTGTGGGCCCCGCAGCCAGGAGGTAGCTGCACAGGGGCCTGCGACAGTGGCCTCGGAGAGGTTACCCCTGCCTCAGCAGGGTCTCGGCCTCTCCCAGGCACAGGGACAGGCCACGGTCCTGGGGGTCTGCCCAACCAGGGATGCCAGAGGTCCCCTGTGCCCCCAATAAGCTCCATTAGCTGAGTCAGTCCGGCGAATCGTCCCAAGCCCAGTGTCTTCCGGAAACCAACTCCCACTGCCTGGGCCTCGGGACTCTTCGGGCGGGGCTCTGGTGATTACCGCCCCAGCTTGCTTCTCCATTCCAGCGCTGAGCACTGCTGCTGTGGCTGGTACGTCCTTCCCCAACACATCACCAGCCCAAGAAGTCTGTACAGAGGCGAGGCTGCTGAAACCCGGGAGAGGAGCCTGGAGGCAGCGGCCAGCACAGGACACACACCGAAAGCCTGCGCCTCGGAACCCCTCGGCGGCCCTGGAGGACCAGCCCCAGCGGCCCTCTCCCGGCGCCTCCTTCTTCTCTGTCCCTCATCCCCTCTGCACCCTCGGATCCTGGCTCTGAAACTCCAGGTTCTTCCTTCCGCTTGGCTGCGGAGACACTCCCCTCTGCTTTCCTGTGCACCTTCAGCTTTCCAGTTTATTCTAGCCAGGGGGTACTCCGGAAGCACAGCCCAGGGCTTCGCCTTTTTCAGTCCCCACCTGTTTCAAGGCGCTCTCCGGATGAAGGCGGCTCTGCTCCCAAGAGGAACTCTGTCCTGGCTTTTAAAACAGGGTTTCTTTCAGTAATGGGTAGGAGCTTTTATTTTCATCATGCTGTACGGCCCCGCAGCATCTGACAAGGAAGGTGTCCCGAAGGCCCGGGGCCATGGGGGAGGCTGGGACAAGTCTTTTCAGGGCTTCCAGTGGGGCGGGACAGTGCTGCGGTGCAAATACACAAAGGCCGAGCTGCCCAGTCTAGGGCTGCGAGCAAGAGCCGTGGAGGGCTGGGGAGCAAAACCCAGTGCAGCTCGAGCTGATGGCGGGTCCCGGGCCGAGGCCACACGGCATGTGAGTCACGGCGAGGCAGGAGTGACTGACTGAGGGAATGAATGCTGGAGGGTATCGCGAGGATCCTGAGGAGCCCGGGCGAAAGCACAGCAGTCGGCAAAGGCAGGGTGTATTTGCAGAACACCAGGTTGTTCAGGGTAACAGACTGCAGGGGTGAAAGGGGCCGAGGATGAATTTAGGATGAGTAGTAAGAAGACCTGAGCCTCAGAGGGGCTTTGAAGGTCCTGGGAAGCAGCTGGAGGATCGTTATCTCATTTATCATTTATCTGCCCAAGGAGGCAGAGACCATGTATTGTTAAGCCCATTTTACAGATGACAAAACAGAGTCTGTGTCTGTCTAGGTGGCTCAGCTGACGCTTAGCTCCCACTGCTCCCAAACAGGACTCCTCTGATGCTTTTCAAGGTTTATTTTGTTTAATTAATTGATTTGCTTATTTTGGCCAAATCTCCTGGCACCCTTGGATGGGCTACATTCTCCTAGAGAACAGGGTTCCCAGGTCGTCCTTGTTCACCCAGCAGTGTGGAGAGCTGTCCAGATCCTCAAGAATCCCTCCCCAAGCTGGCAAGAGAGAGCTCTGTTGGCCTTCATGCCAGCGGGCACTCAACTAATCTCCGAAGAAAGGCAGAGGAAAATGGATTACGGAGCAAAGACCCCTCTTCAGTGTGAGATTCACATCTGCCGGCCGCCCAGGGGAGGAGAAGCCGGGAAGAAGAGGCTTAACAACGTCAAGGACTCTAAGACCCCCAGTCTCCCCTCGCTTGTCCTCACGCCCCTGAATCCCTTCAAAGCTGCACAGAAATGGAGGAGGCCGTGGATTATGGCCTCCATGTTCAGAGGACTCAGTGAGGGATTAGCTACTTAACGGCCATTGACTTTAATGATCCCGGACTCAGGACTCTCCGATCTCTCTGCATCTCCTGAGCACATGCTGTTTCCTTGCACGTACCATGTGCACATGTGTGTATGTGGCAGGAGGGAGTAGGGTCTGTGCTTGCAGAAACATGTAAGCATCTGCCTGTGGAAGGGCTCACTGGCATGACCCGTGTGTGTGCCAGCTGCCTCACAGCCTGTGCCATACCCACTTGTCTCTGCTACGTCCGTCTTCACGTGCCTGTCTGTATACTGCTGGTCTGCCCTGTGTTTACACATCTGCACGTGTCTCTAGGTGCACACTTGTCCTGCACACCTGCTACACACTTGTCTGTTGTAGTGTGCCTCACTGTACATGTGTGTGTGCACGGTCTGTGTTCACGTGAGAACGACTCCTGCCTTTGGGAGCCTTGGTGGCATCGAGCTCTTTGGTCCCTCGAGGCTCCCACACGAGCGCTCTCTAGGCCTCGGGCCCGTTCCCCTGGGTTCCCTCCTCTTCAGCATCTGAGTGCATTTTCCCTGCTGGCTTTTCTCTTGTGTCCTATGATTTTCCTCCTATAGATTTCTCTCCCCATTTTTATTATGTAATTATTTTTGTACTAAATTGTCTCTTCCTTGTCTCTCCAACAATAAGCTCCATAATTCAGAGGCTCTGCCTCTTTATAGCCCTTGGTATCATCTTTGCCTGGCTGTGTCTGGGGCATAGTAGGTTCTCTACAAATATTCAGTGACAGCGTGACTCTATGCTCTGCCGTGTGTGTGTGTGTGTGTGTGTGTGTGTCTGCAGCTGCCTCCTAGTAGGGCAAACATGTCTGTCTGTCTAGGTGTCTGTGTCTATATGTGTGCACGTATGACCTGGCACTTGCATTCCTGCATGTGTATGTATGTGTGTGCCTGCTGTATGTGATTGCAAGTATGTAAAAGGGCAGAGGTTTTTGTTCCTTTGCTTACCCTTGTCCCAGCTGGTGTTCCACAGGTCTTGGGAGAAATCCAGAAAAGGAAAACTGGATAGTTTGCACAATGGCCTGGAGATAGAGCACTGCCCCGACCTTTCTCAGAGACACGCGATCACCATCTCCAGGGACTCGTGCTGGCCACCAAGCTCTCCCGGCTGCCACCACACCTCCTTATTCAGCGGTGGTGGCTGTCCGACCCTGGGCACTTGCTCAGCTTGGGTCGGGACAGTGTCCCATCTCCAGGCCATGCTGTTATGTTATTCCCATGGATGTTCATGCAGGTCATTTTACAGAGCCTCCTCTGAGCTCTGTCCAGCGTGGAACACTGAGACGGGGTGCATCAAAGTGCTCCCAGCAATTCTAATGACCCCCTTGTCGGGAGCTCCAACAGCCTTCCCCTAGCCGGGTTGTCCTGCTGCTCTGTGAGCTCCAAGATCGCAGAGACTGGGTCTGCCTTGTTCCTCTCTGTACCCTCAGTGCCTACTGGCACTTGGAGAATATGTATTACATAAGAATGAATGAATGAATAAATGAATGCCACCAATGCCTCCCCATGCATACAGAAGAACAACTTCAATTTCTGGACTGCCTTAAAGCCAAGCAAGGACGTCGCTGTCCTCTGTCTATGGACTCCCCATCCCAACCGCGGTTGGCCCCTAAAATCTCTTTCATTGGTCACAGAAGGGGAGAGAGCAGAAAAACCAAAACAAACCAGGCAAGAAGGCAGCTAACAGGACTGATTGTAGGAATAAAAAGCTACACTAGCGAACATGGTCAAAAGGCAGTCTAGAGATGTAATAAAGGCTGCTAATAAGACGTATGTGGGGAAAACAACGAACGTGGTTTAAGAACTGCTCATAGCCCGGCCGAGTTCCAGTGGATCCCATTTAGCTAACATGGCGACCGAAGGCCCTGCCTGTGAGGGTCTGGTCTACGGAAGACAGACCATTCAGGGAGGGTCCCGAGGCACCCGGCTCCCACTGCACCTTACTCTCCTCACACTACAGACCTGCGGGCTCCGCTCCAGCCCACCTGGGGATTTGGACGATGAAAGGACAACAGCCGGGCAGGTGTGAGGAGCCCAGTTCAGAGAAGCATCCGCCTTGCTTGCAGATGGACTCTGCTTCCAAACAGCCTGTCATGCATGTTCTTGTCCCATCTGGGTTTAGCAAAGCTGAGTTGATTATATTAGCTAATATTAATTGATTTATTAAGTATGCATTATATGATGGACTCCAGGCTGAGCACTTTACATATGATTTCATTTAATCTGCATGACAAGTCTGTTATTACTGTTATCCCCACTTACAGTTAAGGAAACCAAGACTCGAAGGGGTTAGGCGGGCTTCTTTCAAGACTGCACAAGCCACTAAGCGACAGAAGCTGGATTTGGGGATCTAATCCAGAGCCTGTTTTCTAAACCCATGTGCAATACAGCTAACTTACTTAGATTAGCATGTACAAACACACACACACACACATTTAGCCACTTTTCTCTAATATCCAAGTTCCCAGTCTATAAAACAAAGGATTTGATATTTGATTACATATTATTCAATTTTTTAAGGAATGCAATTCCTTTATGCCAGCAGAAGCCCCGTGTGTGAAATAAGAGCTGGTCTGATTGACAAATGGGCAAAGCTCAGCCCCTCTCCCTGCCCGCTCGCTGCCCCCAAGGCGGCCCCTGAGGTGCCTCTAGGAACAGACTTTGAGAAAGGCTGAAGTAGAGGAACTCCGCAGGCTCTGCCAGCTCACAGTCCTACTTAGGGAACACCTGTGGGATACCCCAGAGGGTGGAGAGATGGGAGGACAGTTCTATAACCAGGAGGAGAGGAAAAGAAATCACCACTTCCCTGCATTTATAAAGGCAGAAATCAAGAGAAAGCAAAGGCCTTTCTTTGGTGGCCGGCGGCTCCCAGCTGGGGGTGCAGCCTGCGGTCTGGGTGCGCGTGGGTGGGACTCACCACCTCTCTGAGGTGGCCAGGAGGCCTGGCCTGACTGGAGAGCCTTTGTTTGGAGTCCTGATTTATGCAGCTTCTCACAACAAACTATGCATTAAGTTGCCAGGGAAGATTCAAAATTGTAAAATAATTGTGGTGGGTGAAATTATTCACAAACCCATCCAGGCCCAGCACATCAGGAAGGCGGTCAGATTCACAGTGAGCACATAGGGACATAACTCAGGCTAAACAGATAAGCTTGTTACACTCCTGACAGAAGCAATTCCCCAGAGACTGCTGGGTAATGCCAGGCCAATTATGTACCCGGCCCCAGAAGGGAAGGCACGTCACCACTGAGGGTGACATGCAATGATAAGGGGGGCAGATCTGCCTCCAAGGAAATGTTTCTGTGACTCCCGAGCAAGCACAGGAGGCCAGAGGCCAGGGCACCACTGACTGGGGGCCAGGAGACCATGTGCGTGGCCACTGGCCCAGCTCCAAAGCCAGGCACTGGATCAGCTGGGCATCCTCCTACCCAGTACTGCACCAGCTTTGGGGAGGAGGGATCCAGTCCTTCCCAACAATAAGACAGATTCTGCCCCTTGGGCTGCTGCATGTACCCTGGCAGATCAGGTTCTGATGCCAGGTGCCAGGTGCCAGGTGCCAGGTGTGTGCACCTCAGGGATTTTGTCAATATCTCTCCCCCCAGCTGCACCTGAAGATTTTTTTACTTAAGTTTAAGTTGTATAAGTTTATTAAGCACCAAGGAGGCAGGTGTTTTTCTATTCACAACAGTTTTCTAACTCTTACATATATATATATACATATATATATTTATGTATATATATATATATATGAATGTTGTACTGAGCATATTATAAACATTTTTTCAATTGAGCCTTCTAAAGTCATGTTCCTCAAGCTTTTGAATCCCCTTGAGGGTTCTGTGAGCCCCAGCCACAGAGTTTCTGATGTGTATGTTTAAGGTAGGGTGAGTGCAGGCAAAGCTGGTGTTTCTAACCACTAGTTAGACATCGTGGTTCTAAAGAAAAGTAGGTACAAAGAAACTTAAGACGTAGCTGCTTACTTGCTCTGCAGCCCCATTACATAAGTTCAGAGCTAGAATTCCTGTTTTCCGCCATCATGGCCCTAAACATGTTGTTTAACCTCCCTGTAGTTTAGTCTCTACATCTGTGAAATGGACATAATAGTAGAAACTATCTCTTGAGACTGTTTCTATGATCAAATAAATTAACACAAGTAAAGCTCTTAAAGACGTGTCTATAATAGGAAACACTCGACTATTAGAAGCGAGTATGATTTTTAATTGCCGTCTTCATACTGGTCGTAAGTAGAACCTGTACCTAGTTTCTGTTAACTTGACACTTTGTCACTGCTTTACAGCGTCATTAACACCGTTTCCTTTGATTGCAAAGTGGTAACCAGAACAGTGTCTGGCCAGGTTGGGGCTGAGGACCCTATGGCTTGAGGCTGCGGCCAAGGGAGGAGGTAGGAGCACTAGACTCGCAGCCAGGAGCCCCAGGCCAGCGTCTGGACACTGCTGCTGTTGGCTAGAGGATGCTGGGAACCGGTCTTCCCTTCTGAGACTGATTTCTCTCCCCCAGGAGAGACAGAGCCTGCTGCCCACCTCCAGGGCTGTTGGCACACAGACAGCTGCAGGGGCTCAAGTGCCTTGAGACCTCTGAATGCACCATCGGAATTACTGCCAAACTTGGGAGGGAAAAGAGAGACAGAGAGTGTGAACAGTCTGAGCAGGGTCAGTGCGAGAAAGAGTAAAGTGAGACAAGTTGGGAACAAGAATTAAAGTTCAAGGGCTTTCCCAGCATCTGGCGGCCATGCGGTGCAGGACTCTGCTGGACACAGCAGTTTAGCTCCTTACATTAGAGTAGCTGGCACCGGGACCCAGAGCAAAATCCTAAGCTGCCCAATCCGACTCTGGCTTCAGGAGCAGGACAAGGAAGAAAGAGGCCAGGGGCACAGGAAGCCATGAGATGGAAAACCATGGAGAGCCAAAGTCCTGTGTCCCTGGAGGTTCTGCACACGCAGAGATGCTTCTCAAACTTGTATGTACATTTGAATTACCTGGAGTTCAGATGATATTATGTGGTCTTGGGGGGGCTCTGTTGCTGCCACTGATGCTGCCACTTTGCGCAGCAAAGACCCAGAGTGGGGGGTGAAGAGGCTGCTTGGTGAGGGGGTGGGGAGACAATGCAGAAGCTCAGAGAGAAGAGGACCGAGACCAAGACATGGACTGGAACCAGTTGGTCCACAGTCCTGGGCCCTTTAAACCCTGCTGCTTCCAGGTTACCATCATCATGAAGAGCCCGGAAGTGGTCTCTGCTGTAACCAGAGGAGGATTGCTTCTCGGCCTTTTGGCTAAGATCAAGTGCTGTAACCAGAGGAGCCAGACTGACACTGTGGGCTCTACCTGCTGCCCCCCTCTGAGGACAGTGATGATGTTTCCAGTGGCCTGGCCTCGACTAGCCCTCATCCCTCCAGGACAGTTTTTGTCTTTCATTATTGCCTCTGGGATCCACAGCAGGCCTCACGCAAGCCCCAGGACACAGAGAAAAGCAAGTCACCAGGTCTGCCCTTTGCCAAGCTTGTGGGCCTGACACTGCTTCCTGGCGTCTGTGTGGAAGCTCCATGGCCATCTGTCTGGCCGAGGACGTAGCCAGTCCCATGCTCTGAGGTTCTCGGGGGGATCCATGCGGAGAAGGTGACACAGGCCCTGTGGTATGAGAGGGAGTGAGGTTGAAGGCAGAGACAGCCCCTTACTCCGACAAGACGTGTGGCTCCAGACGTCTATTAGAAGATCAGAGGAAAGTATCATGGAGATACCTGTCATGGACCCCTGGCAGGTCCTGAGTCCCCATCACTATCACCGCAACGTTGACTTGCAGGCCAGAAACTTTGTGGTTGCTGTGGTTTGACTATGTCTCTCCAACATCCCGATGTTGGAAGCTTGATGCACAAAGACATACGTTATGGGATTTAGAGGTGGAAGCCTTGGGAAATAGTGAAGATAAGTGAGGTTCTGATGATATTAATAGCTTCACAAGAAGAAGACCAGAGAACTGTGTTGGCATATGTGGCTCTGTCCTGCCATGAGATGCCTTCTGCTAAGTTATGGCACAGCACGGAGGCCTCCCTGGAAGCTCAGCAGGGGCTTACATCATGCTTTGGACTTTCCAGCCCCAGGAATCATGAGTCATAACCTTCTCTTTGTTCTAAGTTATCCGGGTTAAGGTTAGAGTTAACAACACAACAGACTTAGTAGTCAAACTTCACCCTATCCTCATGGCTTTTCACTTTGTCTCAAACCTCCCATCTTGATATCACTTATTTAATTCAGTTCACTTTCAATTACGAAGGACCCACAAGGCAAAACTACACAAGGCAGAGATGTTGACACCTAATGCCGGAAATGGGCATCACGTTCATGACAAAGGAGTGACCAGATCACGTGTGGCGTGGGGGAGGAGATGGACTCTCCCGGGAGGGTTAGAGTAGCTTTAGGGGAGTGCTCTGGGCTCCAGGGTTCGAGGGATGAACTGAAGTTTCCCAAGATGAGGAGGAGACGAAGGACCTGCTGGGCGTGGGAACCACACGAGGAGCGCCTAGCTGGAGCGAGCAACACAGCGGGGACGTTAGCTGACACACGCTTCGGTCCCTCCATTTACTTCGTTATTTGTGTGCTTATGAGATGCCCGCTCTACCTCAGGCTCCCAGAGTCACTGTGTGTGACCTGATAGCCTCTGTCCCTGCGTTTGAGAGCTTGTGTTCCAGGCGGGCGGCCCTTCCCACCCCGGCAACGGAGCGAGGCTGTCCGGGACTCCGAGCGCCGTACTGAGGAACTAGGACTCGGCTCCAAATGTCAGAGCTGCTCAGCCTTGGCTGCTAAACAACCCTGCCGGAAGAAGGCACAGCCGGGCAGTGCCTCTGAAATTCTGTATTTTAATTTTAAA
This sequence comes from Thryonomys swinderianus, assembly GCA_004025085.1. NCBI lineage: Eukaryota > Metazoa > Chordata > Mammalia > Rodentia > Thryonomyidae > Thryonomys > Thryonomys swinderianus. Next base: position 10,137 of record PVIC010030353.1, read on the forward strand.
AATGCATCCATCTTTTGTACTCTACCTTTCAATATTTCCATGTTTGTTTGCATATGAAGATAATAACAGGGTTTTTTTTTCCTCTGAATCATCTGACTTTGAAGATTCGGAAAAAAATAATAAAACAGACACTTGGGAGCCTCATATCATGTCTTCCTGGGGCTTTAGGTCCCCTGGTGCAGATCTGATCATCGCAAACGGCCGGAGTGCAGGAGTCTCTGAGGGAGCTCCGTCCCTCCCTGGGACAAGGTGTCCGGCCCAGGTCCTTGGAGACGTGCTGGGCCACCCACGTGGTTACCCTCCCTTCCACCCAGGAAAGATGCCATCAGCCCCACCTCTACTGTGGCTCCTGTTTGTGGAGAGATTTTACATCAAGTGCTTTTCATTCAGAATTGGAAGCTTTAATATGTTTTACAGGAAGCTCTTTTATGTGCCAATAAAAAAACGAGCGATTATAGCAGGCGATGAAAAGCAGCTATCGCCTCTGAGACACTGTATGTTTAGAAAGAGCGGGTATGTTTCCCCTGAGAATGACACGGTCGGTCCTTTTTGTTCATTATGGAATCAGGTGTAGAAGAGCCCTTGGGAAAGAAATGTAGGGCTTCTCACAATCACTGCACACATGTGAGTGTGTGTGTGAGAGAGAGACAGACACACAGAGGGAGAGAGAGGTGGAGAGAGAGAGAGAAAGAAAGACTGGAGAAAAGGGAGAGGGAGGTCAAAGGGAGGGAGAGAATCTGATAACCTCTCTGTCTCCCCTAGTTTAATACTTGCCTTTCTTCTCTGTGGATGGAGGACAAAGAGATGGAGCTGAGCCAAGGGCAGGAAGTCATGACTAGCAGGGGCAGTCCACTCAGCACGTGATTACCCTCCTCCCTAGACACCAAAACCCTCACCATTTCTAGAATCAGCACAGGCCAGGGTGGAACAGCTGGAGAGGTCGCCCCTGTGAGCACAGTGGCAATCTCACATGTCCCCAAGAAAGCAGGCTGAGGCCCAGGACATCACTACCAGGGGAGTCCCTATTCCTCATCCTAGAGCGGGTGGTGGGGCGGGACCCGGCAGAAACCAGGGCTGGCCTGTGAAACCAGGGTTGCGGTGTATGTGCGGCTGTGGCATGGTGCAGCAGGAGCTGCAGTCCTCCAGGCCCCATGCTGTCCACAGTGTCCACTTTCCTCAGTGGTCAGCTGGCCCAGCACAGGGATAAGTGAAAGGCCAAGGTGGACCTGGATTGTGCAGGGTCTAGGGTACATTTTACTTTGGCCACCATAGAGTCAAGTCAAGGTGAAGTTCAAACAGAGGTGACAAGTGTAGGCATTGGGCTGTGATCTTGGCTTTGCCATTGCCTGTGTATTAATTGAAGCCAGTGGTTTCCTACTGGGGGTGATTTTGCTCAATATTCCTCACTGGAGACACTTGACAATATCCAGAGACATTTTTGTTTGTCACAAATGCAAAGCACAAAGGGCCCTGCTCACTACTGGCACATAGGAGAGGAGCCCGGATGCTGCTCTCCCTAACAGACATTTACAGGCCCCAAGTGCTGAAGAAGCAAGGTGAGAAACTGTCAGAAACAATCTAGCTATACCCTCTGTGCCTCAGTTTCCTCATCTGTAAAATAGAAAGGGTAGTAACAGAGAGGTAGTAACCCTCCATGTAGGGTGTGGTGAAGCTTCAATGAGGCTGGGTTGAACTCTATGGCTTAGAATTAGAGATGTGAGACAGAAGGAGCGAAGTGAGGAGGAAGTGGACTGAGTGGAGAGAGCCCTGAGCAGCCTGTGAAAATCCTGGCTGGTACCTGAAGGCGCCTTAGTGTGGGGCGATCGGCAAAGGAGCCTCTCCAGGCTCTAGGGCCAGGCAGAGCAGGGACCGGAAGTGGCCCAGGCTCTGAGTTCTAGGGCCACAAGCACTGTTGGGTGCTGTAACTGTGTGAATTGTGTCCCCCCTCCAGGGGGGGAATGGGATTATTAGAATAAGAGTCTTTACAGATGTAATTGAGGTCATGAGCTGGAGATCCTAGGGCAACCCTATATTCAGCAATGGTATCCTTATAAGAGACAAAGGAGAAGACAAAGATACAGAGAGGGGGAAAAAAAGGGGGAATGGAGGCAGGGACTGGAGTTATGCAAGTTTCCCAGCGGCCACCTGGTACTAGAGTGACTCATGAACAGATAGATCCCCCTCCTAACCACCAGAAGGAACCAACCCTGCTGGCACCTTGATTTGGGTGTGCAGAATGTAGAGAATAAATTTCTGTGGTAAGTCACCAGGTATGCGACAGCAGCCCTGAGAAACTAATATAATACTGTGTACGCCTAATCTGAAAGTCTAATATCCAAAATAATGTGGTAAAGTCTATGCAAATGTTCCAAAATCAGAAAATAAACTATGAAAGCCTTTTGGACACAGTTTCCAAGTCAGGAAAAAGGCTCAAAGCCAAAAGGCACCATCCAATGGGGAGCTAGGACTTGCGCCCTCTTGGGGTCACCTTGCAAGGGCTGGAACAAAGCTTTCAACATCTTGTCCTCAGACACTCCCCCCTAACAGGGACCTTTTTTCTTCCCCCAAGTCCCAGAACACTCCACACTTGGCAAGAGAGAAGTCTCTGGACCGGATAACAAGGCCACCGGATGGTGAGTTTGAAGCAATGTAAACAACGAACTGCGTGGGAAGAAAAGAAGAGACAAGAGAGAAACTGAAGTACAACTGAAGCTTTATTAATCGTCTAAAGCTATTTAGCAGTGGGAGTTGAAAAGAAAGTAGTCAGCCCTTGAAGGAAGGAGTGGAAAGCTGAGTCTTTCATTAATCTCACTGCCCTCTGTGTCAAACGCCCATTGTCAGGGCGGTCACAAAGCCCACCACAGTCTGCAGCTGAGATGTGAGATCCGGGTAATTGGGAATGCCTAGGTCCTGGAGAAAAGGGTTCAATATGGAAAGTGTTTTCCGCACAGCCAGAGGTGCCCATTTCCAGTCCTTTTCAATTTGTACACTTTTCCTCCAATGACTCCTCGAGGGTAATTACAGTTCTTTTCACAAATGAAGTATGGAAGATGGGAGAGAGAGGCGAAGCTGTCAATAGTTCTGCAGGAATGCATGGTCCGTCTCCAGGAGACACAGAAAGCATCGATCCTCTGTTCTGTGGGACTCAGAGCATGAAGGGAAGCTGGGGGCACATTGGCTCTGCTGCCCATGGGGCCCTGGTGACCAAGGACAGGAGGCTCTGAGCCCCAGGGGAGGCACCAGACATCAGAGGTGCCCATCCCACACAAGAGCTGGAAAACTAACCAGCTTCTGTATCTTTGTATTTGTCTTCCTGGGATGAATGATCACAGCTACTGACTCCTGGGACCAAGGAGCTGAGATTTCTAGGTGACTTTGGGCAGGGCCAAAGGCGCCTGTCTGCAGATAGGACAGTACATACCCGCAGGAGGCTGAGAGGCTGTCGCCAAGGAGCTGGGACTCAGACATCCTCAGGTTGGACCAAGAGGCTGAGATTTACAAGATGAAATGTCATAAATATAAATGTGCAAATCTGCCCTTGGGTCCCAAACCCAAATGCTGGCTTACAGCAGCCCTTGTCACGTAGCTGTAGGGCTGCAGGGGAAGAGCTGAGCTCAGTACCAGTCAGTGCTCCACCACCAATGGCAGTGAGCATGTGCCGAGGGCTCTTTACTCTGGACATTGGATTCACAGTGGCCCTAAAGGGCTACGTTTTTATTGTCCCTGCTTGTGCATAAGAGAGTATTTGCACTAGTGCTGAGAGCATGGGAGTGACTTTTCTAAGGTCCCTATTAGGGGGTGACAGACACGGGATTGAAAGGCAGATGTGCTGGCCATAGAGTCCCTGTTCTTAACTGGTGCTCCAAGCTGCAAAAGAATATAAATCTGTCTGTTTCCACAGAGCACCATCCTAGAGGAGAGACCGCATTTTCTGCCGTGGGGCCTAGCCACAACACATGGCACAGCCGCCTCAGCCTGGATCCCCCACTTCCAGGAGGACAGCACCATTGGAGGGTGGAAAGGTAAAGAGTCCAGCACATACAGACTCCACCTGCCTGTAGGCCTAGTCCCTCACTCCCACCTCTGACCTGGGGACCCTGCTGGGCCCGGCCTGTGACCTGGGGACTCTGCTCTCTGCACCCTCCCTGGTAGCCCAGCATTGAGGCCTCTCCAGGCCCCCAGAGATGTACCGTCATACGGACCCCACTCTTCCCCACACCCTCCACTTTTTAATCTCTATTTCCTGTCCACTCAGCAAAACCCAAGTCTGGTTTAATCTAACCGTTCTTATTTTTTCTGCATAGACCCTTAGGGTTTCGAGGCGAGCAGGACTGAACAATATTAGACTGGAGACAATGCACGGTCTCCGTTCTGGGCGGGGCCCTCAGCTCGGCCAGCACGACCTTCCACGGTCAGCTTTGTCAGTGTCCCTCCGGGGCTTTCCAGCCCTTGTCTCATCTCTCCAAGCCTCTCGCCCCCCTCTCCCTGCACTCCTCAGTCTCAGCATATGATTCTCATCTCCGTCTGAGAGAAAAAGACCAATTGTGGGGATGAGAAGTCGTCTGTCGACCTATTGCCCAAAATTTTTAAAACCACTTTACAACTTGTTATTTGCATACCCTAAAATGTGCTCATCTGAAGTGTACAATTCAATGATTTTGAGTGTGTTGACAGAGTTGTACAATGAGCGAGACAGTCTTCAAAAATTCCCACTACTTTAGAGAGAAACCCACCCACTTGCAGTCACCCTTATTCCCACCAGGCACCGCCCAGCTGTTCTCTCTAGAGACTTAGCTTGTCTGGACATTTCATATATTGGAATCACGCAATAGGCCATCTTTTGTGTCTCCTTTCAACTAGCAGAATGGTTTTGAAATTTCTCCTAGTAGCACATATCAGTATTGCTTCCTTTTTTTTTATGGAACTGGATGGCCACAACATTCAGCTTATCTGTTCCCCAGCTGATAGATGTTGGAGTTGTTTCCGCATTTGGGCTGTGATGAACAGTGCTACCATAATATTTGTGCGCAAGTCTCGGTGTGGACATCATTCCTCTTTCTCTTGGGTAGATATCTTGGATGCTCCCCCCGTTGTATAAGCTAATCTGCGTCCTTTGCTGCGCCTTCTCTAGCACTGATGCTTCAGGTGTTTTCCCTTAGAATTCTTTACTTGTGCTCCAAATTTTTCTCCCCTTTGTTGCTCCAAGAGTCTCATTCTATCGGCCAGACCTTCTCACTTTCATCACCAGCACCTTCTGGGTCACATGGGAAACGTAATAAGACCTCGAACATAATGTGACCGTTAAGTGAGTGACATGCGTTTGGGTGGACGAAGGTGCCCTTTGTGGAACCCTCTCCCCTCAAGTGTGGATGGAACCTGTGACATGCTCGGAACCAAGAGATATCCTTCTGCACTGATTCGCACGACAGAAGACTCTCTGCAGCTCAGAGAAACGCTCCTCCCTGCCTTGGCGAGGTCCATGGCCATGCTGGAGCTGTGCGTGTGCCGTGAAGACCTAGGAGCTACCGGTGGCCAGCAGCAACTCAAGCAGCCTCCAGGACTTCCGGCTGGTCTCGCGGGCTCTGGCAAACAGCCAACACAAAGCGCGTGCACCGCTACACCCCCAATAATCTTGCCAATTATCTAAGCAGGCTGAGCAGTGAATCTGTCCCCATCAAGGCTCCCTGTGGGACGGCAACCCATGAGGTCCTGCGCGGTGGGTCCCACCAAGCCCTGTCAGCGCCTGCTGAAATGTGAGAGAATGGATAGACACCGGGCCAAGCTACGAAACTGGCAGTCATTTGTTACACAGTAATAGAAAACGAACACATGCAGGAAGAGCTTAGAAGAGAGCTGGCACAGCCAGCAGCCAGGGACTGTTAGCTGGGGCTTGTGGTGGTCTCGATTCAGCTCCTTCCCTGAGGTTATACAAGCAAAGCCCAGCTCAAAACTTGACGCCAATGACAAACCCTCTTTACATTCCACTCCCGACAAATACCTTCCAAGAGTTCTCTGTATTTACTTCCTGCCCTTCAGTTCATTCCTGTTCCACTGCGATTTAATTCCTCGGGCTCCTCCACTCTGCTGAGCTGTTCTGAAGGTCACCGATCACTTCGTTACTAAATGTGATGGATGGGCTGGGGCTCCCTGCACTTGACTCCTCTGTGACCTCTGATGCTCATGACTGAAGCAGCTATGTTTTGTTCACAGGAGACTCCTGTTGAATCTTAGCCTCTCCCAGGAAGACCTGAGAGTGGTCAGACCCTGACAGGCTGATTCCTGGTCACTTCCTCTCATCTGCCTGCCCTCTCCCAAGCTCGCACAATTCTAGAGAATGCAAGTGTAGCCCCAAGGTGCTCAGAAATAGGGGCTCAGTCTCTGCTCCCAGGGAAGACTCCCTTCTAGGCACAGAGGTAGATTAAAAACCAGACAATGAATCAATAGTGAGGCTTCAGAATAACCCGTATGATGAAGGCAACAGAGCAGAATGAAGTGACGGTCAGTGCTACACAAAGAGGCTGCACTGGACCAGGTGGCTGGAGAAGGCTTTCTCTAGAGAAGTGGCCTCTGAGCTGGGAACCCAGCTCTGGGAAGATCAGGGGTAAGTGCATCGCAAGCCCCGGGGAACAGTGAATGCAAAGGCTATCGAGTGGGAGAATTGCAGGGACTCTAAGGAGCAGAGAGAAGGTCAGTGTGGCTGGAGCAGAGCTGACCGAGCAGACAAGTAGAAGGACACAAGGTCAGAGACGCAGCTGGGCCAGACCATGCAGGGACTATAGACTGTGGTGGGGAATGTGGATTTTATCCCAAGTGTGACAGCAAAGCAAGGAAGTCATTGATCTGAGTTTTGTTTTATGAGGTTCGCTCCGCTTGCTACATAGAAAATAGATCAGTTTGCAAGGGCAAAGTCAGGGAGACTGGTTGGATGTCTACTGTAGCGTGTGAGGGAGAAATCAAGGCAGCTTTGATGAGGGCCGTTGGTCAGGTATCCCAAAACAGGCTCTGAACTTCTGCGATTTGTGTGCAAGTAGTTTACTGGAGAATGTCCTCCGGGACAAGGCCTATGGGGGAGTAAGGACGACAGGATGGGGCAGAAGGAGTAAAGCAGGACTGGTTTGCAACAGAGCCCTCAGCCCACTCCTAGGGAGGCCCCAGAGCTGGGGCAGAATGCCAGGCACGGGAGATCCTCAGCTAAGAGGAAGCCTGGAGAAGGCCCCAGCGCATGGGGTTGGGGGCAAGTATGCGGGAGTGTCCAGGCACAGCACAGCATCCCCCATAGGGAGGAGCACTGGACAGCGAGTGACCCAGAGAACCAGAATATAATTCCCATGTAGAACAGGTGGAACCTGTAGTTGGCCTGGTCGTAGGAGGGGATGGCATGAGAGGAATCAGACAAGTCTGGGGTCATCTGAAAGGAGGTACCATCTCCTGAGATGGAGCATGCTGGGGGAGCAAGTTAAGAGTTCCGTTTTTCCAAGAGACCAAGACACCTACCGGATACTGTCAACTGCACAACAGGTAAGTGTGGAACCACAAGAAGGTCAAGGTTGAAGGCACAACCTGGGGAGCTGTAGATCCTCTGACCACTGACATGAGGAGTCTGCAGAGACATGGAAGAGAGACAAACAAAAAGGAGGGAGCCAGGGAAAGAGAGTGATGGGATAGCCAAGGGAGGAGTTTCCTGAAGGAAGAGGAGGCGGGGGGGTGGAGGTCTGTGGTGGAGCTCTTGTGTCTGTGGCTCTGAGTTTGGCCCCAGCACCTGTAACATAAACAAACAAGAGTCCCCAAGTCAAGTGCCAATGGGGAGCTGCCGTTACATCTAACAAAATAAGGACCATCCAAAGTCTTGATCTGAGTAGTGTGGATGGAGCAGTAGGAATGGGAACCTGTGTGGAACAGACAAAGAGGAGAACGCAAGGTGGAGAAGTGGGTTCTGATAACTACAGGCAATTATCTGACATGCTTTGTTGTGCACAGCAGGGAAACAGAACAATATCCACAGACAGATAGATGTATGGTCTATGGAGTTTTAAAAAATGAGCTTTTCCAGAGCCTACACATCTACAGGTCTGTGGGAGGTGAGGGGAGGATGGAAAGACAGCCCTTGAGATAGTGAGCTAGAGGCCCAGAGTGTGATAGAGGCTTTGGGCATGAGGGATGTGGAGAAAATTGCCTCCATGAAACCAGTAACAAGATAACAGGGGGTTAGGAGATTTGGTAAAGCAAATGGTTAGGAGATTTGGTAAAGCAAATTTTCCCAGTGCAATATCAGGAGGGGAGCATGTAGGGGATTTGCTGAGGTCAATATCAAAATTTCTAATTCTTGGCCTATACTGGGCAAGGCCATGTTCATACCATAGCATTTTAGGAGGACAACTATATGGAAGCCAGAAGGCTGCTGGGTGAACACGCTCAGAGGAAGGAGGCTGGTGGGATGCAGGGACTGGCACCACCTCCAGCTGTTGCATCCTCCCCTCTGTCCTTGAGATGGTCTTGGCTTTGAGGCCAAAAACCAACAGTTTTATGTCTTGAAGACTCTGTATTTTCCCTAAGGAAAAACTTTTCTGAGACCAAAGGCCATGGTTTCCTCTCTGCTAGACATCCCTGGGACAGAACCTATCCTTCTTTTCTTTGGAAACTCATTTGTTTTGCTTTGTGGCCAAACTCCTTTTGATGCACACATCCATAATTTAGATTTCATAGGCATAAAATATAGCCTACTGTCCAGTAAACCCCCAAACTAGCTTTCACTTTCAGATGACCTAGCAGGTCTCTGAACTGATCCATCGATTTTCATCGAATTTCAGAGATTTATCGATTTCCTTCATTCCCAAGATATGCATTGTTACCCTCAGGAAGCAGGACCTGCTCTCTCCATGTCTAGTCTTCCCCCGACATCTGTGTCTCTCATCATCTTCCTTCTCTCAGAGACTAAGCTTTCCTTCTGCCTGGCTTCCGGCTTCAAGTCTCTTCGTTAACTCTCTTTCCTGATTCCCTTGCGCTGCAGGATTCAGTGGTGACTGATGAATTGCCAAGTCACGATGACCCACCTAGAGCTGTCACTCAAGATACGAGTGTGAGCCAGCATCTCCATGCAGTATCTGTCACAAGCCAAGAGTCATCCCCACGACGAAGCCCTTCCTGACTTCTCATCCCTTCCATATTCTATTCCCTGTAGAGTTTGATGTTCGCAACTTGTAATACTAATTTTTTTTTTCTTTTGAGACAGGGTCTTGCTTTGTAGTTCAGGCTGGCTCTGAGCTCATTATGTAGCCCAGGCAAGCCTCGAACTCAGCAATCCTCCTGTCTCTGCCCCCTGAGTGCTGGGATTACAGGCATGAGCCACCACGCCCGGCACTGTGGTATGTGGTATTGATTGCTGGCGGGCGTGAGTCTCCATGCCCAGCATTGTATGTGGTTACCGGGGATCAAACTCAGGACCTTGCGCTTGCAAGGCAGGTGCCAGAACCACTGAGCTAACCCTCTGGCCCCATGTAATACTAATTTTTATAGGCTTTATTTTTCTAAAGAAATTTTTGGTTCACTGCTACATTGAGCAGAAAAGTCAGATGATTCCCATATGTCCCCAGCCCCCTCACATACACAGCTTCCCTTACTGTTAACATTTTCCATCAGACGGGCCCGTTTGTTACACCTGATGAACCTACACTGACCTATCATTGTCCCCTGAAATCTGTAGTTTACCTTCACTTGTGGTGTTGGACATTCTGTGAGTCTGGACAAATGTATAATGATGTGTGCATCATCATGGTGCCTTACAGAGTAATCTCACTTCCCTCAAAGTCCTCTGTGCTCTGTCTGTTCATCCCTTCCTTTTTTTTTTTGATTGAATTCTTTATTGGTACATTTTACATACAGCTCACAATCACTCTCAACACTGGGGAACTTGTACCAGTATATGACATGAGCTAATTCTCATTTTTACCCATATCCCAACCACCCCACAAACCCGCACCCACTATATACACGTGCTTTCTTTTTCTTTTCAAATCACATTTATTTTTTTCCCTTCATTACTTTCCCCCACCACATTCCCTTTGAGTACCTTCCTTCTTATTCCTGGAAACCACTTTTCTTTCTTACTATCACTACATTTTTGCGCTTCTAGAATCCACAGTAGTTGGACTCACACAGCATGTAGCATTTTCAGATTGGTTTCTTTCACTTAGAAATATGCATGTAAATGTCCTCCATGTTTTGTTTTGTTTTGATTTGATTTGTTTTATTTTCGTACTGGTAGCTCATTTCATTCAGCACAGAATAATTTTCTATTTTGTAGATATACTATACCTTCTATGTCTGTTCACCGACTGAAGGACAGACGGGCAAATTGAAAGGTATAAAATTATTCATCAGTCTACATATTTGTCCCTTTCTACCAAAGATTAAGGCCCTTAAGATCATGAGTGACTAAGTTTTGCAGCCCAAGGACCCAGAAGAGTATCAGACACACCGCTGCTCCTCAGTGAAGACCTACTAAGTGAGAGCATGAATGAAGGGATAAACCAGTGAAGAATATGTCAGTGATAGCTATGACTTCTTTTGTTCCAAGTTTACTCTACTGTCTCCTAATCCTTGGTGAGCCTCATAATGAACCAGGTACTCTTCTTAGTCTTTCTTCTTTTTTTTTTTCCTTTTGGAGACAGCATCTCACTTTGTAGTTCCGGCTGGCCCTGAGCTCACTATGTAGCCCAGGCAAGCTTCGAACTCAGCAATCCTCCTGCCTCTGCCTCCCGAGTGCTGGGATTACAGGCGTGAGCCACCATGCCCAGCACTGTGGTATGTGGTATTGATTGGTGGTGGGCATGAGTCTCCACGCCCAGCATTGTATGTGGTTACCGGGAATCGAACCCAGGACCTTGTGCTTGTGAGGCAGGCGCCGGAACCACTGAGCTAACCCTCTGGCCAAGACTTTCTTCTTCATACAAAGGACCCGAGTCAAAACTCTGATGATTTCCTGGGTTCCTCTTTCTCCTTCACCACACATATTGAACAACTCCCCAGGTTCTATTGATTTGACTCTTAGTTGTTCATCCAATTGTGTCCTTCTTTGCCCATATCCTTGACTACTACTGAATTACAGATCTTAATGGTTTCTTGCCTGGATTATTTCAACGGCACTCTTTGTTGCATTCTGACTCTCACCAGGGCCAACTGAGTAGTCTTCCTAAACTGGTCCCTTGCCTACTTCAAATTCTATAATTGCTCCCCTGCCTTTGAGATTACAATGGACTTCTACTCCCCTTGAAAAAAGTAAGTACAATGGAGGGCTGGGGATTTAGCTCAAGTGGTACCGCACCAACCTTGACACACAAGGGCCTGAGTTCAATGCCTGGTACCACAAAAAAAAAAAAAAAAAAAGTAAAGGACCGGCGGGTTAGCTCAGTGGTTCCTGCACCTGCCTCGCAAGCTCAAGGTCCTGAGTTCGAGCCCCGGAAACCACATACAATGCTGGGCGTGGAGACTCACGCCCACCAGCAATCAATACCACATACCACAGTGCTGGGCGTGGTGGCTCACGCCTGTAATCCCAGCACTCGGGAGGCAGAGGCAGGAGGATTGTTGAGTTTGAGGCTTGCCTGGGCTACATTGTGAGCTCAGAGCCAGCCTGAGCTACAAAGTGAGACCCTGTCTCACCTCTTTAACAAATGTTGCTGGAAAAACTGGGCTCTAGCCTGCCAAAAGCTAAAGCTAGACCTATCTCTTTCACCATGCACAAAACTAAACTCACAGTGGATACGAGACTTAAACATTAAAACAGAAACAATAAGCCTGCTGGTAAACAGGCTTGGTAAAAC
>PVIC010030354.1:0-21960 GCA_004025085.1 Thryonomys swinderianus
GCACATGATCAGCCTTCCATTGTTGGGACAAATACCTGGCACCAGTTGAAAGGAGAGATGTGTTTTGGTCCAGGGATTTCAGTCCGTAGTCAGCTGGCTCCAAGGCAGAAACAATGTGGAAGATGGGCGTAGTTGAGGATAGCTGCTCATCCATGACAGGGAGCAGAGAGAGTGTAGGGATGGCCTGATAGAGAGAGGGGCGGGGACACAGGTGCTCCATCAGGTCTTATCTCCAGTTCTGTTCTTGTCATAGCACCATGTATTGGCCATTCCTGATGTGCAGTGCCATTCTGTCACGTCAGTTTCCAATCTCTATAGATGTCCATCTTTTCAGGGGTGAGTTCTTAATTTTGTTCCACTGGTCTTATTTCTTTTGTCCAGCTTCCCTTTCATCCTTGCTTTATTATTTCTTCATTTATTTATTATATCTTGTCATCTGGTGGTTTAAGTCCCTTCTGTCTTAATTTTTCTTGTCACTGAGACAGAATAGCTGACACCTGCAGTTGAAAGGAGAAAAGGTTTATTCTGGTTCACAGTTTGTACAAGTTCCATTCCATAGTCAGCTGCCAAGGCAGGACAGTGTGGCAGACAAACATAGCAGGCAGCAGAGAGTGCAAGGCCAAGCTGGGGAAGGGGATACGTAACACCCTCCTGGGCAGCGCCAGTGACCTGTCTCTTGCATACAGCTCCACTTCGCAACAGCAAGTCAGCTGTAATCCCTGTAACCCAGTCGCCTTTCAAAAGCCATACTTTTGAGTGCGTGAAGGGCTACTTCTAGATACAAACCATAAATGACACTCTTTCCTTAGTATTCTTTAAAATTATCTCTGCTCAAAAGAAAATAAAAGAGCATGTATAAAGTGGGGGAGGAGGTGTGGGTGGGTAGGGATATGGGTAAAAATGAGAATTAACTTGTGTCATATACTGGTACAAATTCCCCAATGTTATATGTGATTTTGAGATGTATATAAATTGTACCAATAAAAAATTCAATTAAAAAAATTATCTCTGCTCTTTACCTTTTGCTCTTCCATATAGATTTTAGAATTATGCTTCATGCAAAACCCCAACTTTGATTGGGGTCATGAATAAAATTATAGATAAATTTAAGGAGTATTGACATTCTTGTGGGAATCGTATTTTCTTTATCTTTGCTATCTACATTTAGATCTGTTTCCTCTATATACACATTTTATAACTTAACCTTTTTACCAAATACTGACATTTAAAATGTTAATAAATGCATTTATTCAACAACAATTTAGTGACTGCTTAACCTTCCATTACTTAGATAGTAATTTATTTAACCATTCCTCTCTTGACATTTAGATGAACATTTTTTCACATTGATTGTTATTGAACTCTTGTCTTCCCCCCCCGTGAATTTGTAGGTAAATATTCACCTGTGTTTTACTTTAATGATGCTAGGAGTTTTATTTCACAGTCACGTGAGTTGCATTTGGATATAAAATGTAAGAAAAATCTCCAACTTAATTTTTCCTGTACAGTTAGCTGGCTTCTGGGTACTTTTTCCTATGACTTACTTTGTCCTTTTGTTTCACCATTAGGGAACCATCGACATTACCCATGAGCAACAGGCATTCAAATGTCTGAATAAATGGGTCAGTTTGTAGGGTTTGGTTTTCAGATGTTTTGTTTTCCAGTGGTTCATCCATCTACTCCACATCTATAGGCACACTCATTTATAATTATCTAGGGCTGTGTGGAAAGTTTGTGTGTGCTAAAACATCATCATCACTACCATTAGTGTTTTCAGGCTTTTCCTGAAAAATTTCTTTTTCCGATGAATTTTAAAAGAATTTTGGTCAAGCTTCCAAAAAAGCTATTATGATTTTGATTGACAGTGTGTTAATTCTCTGAAAACATTTAAAGACATTTGTTTTAATTCCCTGGCCTGATGAATGCTACATATTCATGTAATTCATAAATTGTGGCACTTTTTGGTTAGAGTAGATACGTCCCCAGATTTCTTTCTGGATTGAAAATAAAGGCAATTAACTAAATCCACTTTAGCAAATACTGTCATGCCACACGTTCTGTAGAAACAATGTTTTCCTGTATTGATCAGCACTTCAAAGCCTTGCAGCCTCCTTACAAGCCATAGCTAGCATGGTACCATGTGTTCCCTGACGGGAAGGCATCTTGAAGACAGGTAATGATTTATGTGCTATTTGATTGAAGAAGTCCTTTTCTTTGCATGGACTACCTTTTCCCACAAAGCTTTGAAGGAATTCTATGTATGATTTTTCCTTGCTTATGGTAAGAAGAGCCCTGTTGAGTCTGTATAATTTTTTCACACCTACATGGGTCCTGGCAGTGGCGTTTGCTGAGTGCAGTATGAGGTACAAGGGCTGTTTTGTCATGTGTTTTCACAGAGTTCTACTGGCTCCCCGCCAACCTGTTTAGTCTTTGTTTTTCTCCTTGCATAAAATTGCCTGTTTTTCACTTCAGATGGGGACGTGAGGCAGTTCTAAGATGTTTGTTCTTGTCTCATGCATGCCATCTGTGGTCTCTGGGCAACTCAGACAGGTTCCCAGATTGTCCAGTGATGTTTGGTGGTCAGGGTCCCAGCCCGGACTTGTCCCTGTGGCTCTAACTGAAGGTATGGTGTTCAAAAGACCAGCCATATGTTGGTGCTGTGGGCTCAATTTTATAAATATTTAACATTCTCTATTTTGGAAAATTACCAAAAGTTGCAAAGATAGTACAGTGTTTTTATATGTTCCTCCTGTTGCTAACTCTTACATTGTCATGTTAAACATATTACCATTAAGGAACACTGGTGAATTGCTATTAATAAGAGTCCATACTATATGCAGACCTCACTAGTGTTTTCCTAAAGTTGGCTTTGTGTTTCAGGATCTACACACTGGATGTCACGTTATTTTTTTTTAATTTAATTTTATCTTTTTTTTTTTTTTTGAGACGAGGTCTCGCTTTGTAGTTCAGGCTGGCTCTGAACTCACTATGTAGCCCAGGCAAGCTGCCTTGAACTCAGCAATCCTCTCGTCTCTGCCTCCCAAGTGCTGGGATTACAGGCGTGAGCCACCATGTCCTGCACTGTGGTATGCATATTGATTGTTGGTGGGCGTGAGTCTCCACGCCCAGCATTGTATGTGGTTACCGGGGATTGAACTCAGGACCTTGCGCTTGCGAGGCAGGCGCCGGAGCGCGGTGGAGCCACTGAGCTAACCCTCTGGCCCTAATTTTATCTTTTTAAGTTTTTTGAGAAAGGGTCTTGCTTTGTAGTTCAGGGTGGCCCTGAGCTCACTATTAGCTCAGGTTGGCCTTGAACTTGAGACAGTCCTGCATCTGCCTCCCAAGTGCTGGGATGTGAGCCATAGGTGTGAGGCATTGCGACCAGCACTGTAGTATGTGGTTACTAGGTGTTGAACTCGGGACCTTGCACTTGCCAGGCAGACAACAGAACCACTGAGCTAAATCCCCAGGCAAGGCCTCGTATCTTTTTAATTTCCTCTGACCTGGGTCAGTTTTTTAACATCTGTCTTTCATAATCTTGTTGGTTTTGAGGAATACTGGACAGATGTTTTATAGCATCCCCTTAGTTATTATTGTTTTTATTGTTTTCCTGATTATTGGCCAGGACTTGGATTTGAGGAAGGAAGATTGTAGGCTGTACTGATATTTTCGTCACATCCCTAGGAAGTTAACATGATCTCTACGTGGTTTACCGCTGTTGATGACCTTGATCTCTTGGCCAGTGAATATACTCTTTGCCCTCTTCCTACACTAAATTTACTTTCTCTTTTCTGTACTCTTTGGAAGCAAGTAGCTAAGCACTGTGTGATCTCAATTTAAAATTTATATTTAAACCATCTCTGATTTTTCTTTTAGATTCTGAATGTATAGGCTATGTTTAAGCTTTTAAACACAAAAATAAATAAAAATTGCCTAGACCTACCAGCGTTTGAGGTGGTTGACAACTATATTGAATCTTTCTTCCAGTCTCCATACGTTTGGTATAATGGTTTTACTTTAAAATTTCCTTAAACTGTAAACTAGATCAGCTGTTCCATTCTGCTCAGATGGCTGCACAGATTGTTCCTTATTCTTCTAGCATAAGAAAGCCTAATTTTTCCTTTGTCAAGGGATAAAGTTTAGCGTCAGCATTTTAGCCTTATCTAGTAGCTTATCTAGTAAACATCAATATATATGTATTTATTCTAAGTAACTGATGAAAATATTTCTGTGTATAAAAATGTCTTAAATATTTATGAATTTTAGTCTTGTTCTGATTCTAATATCATAACACACAGTTTAGCTTCCATGTGCCTCTTCTTCCTTAAAGAATTAGATCTTAGAAGTTCAGGCATTTTATATTTTGGGATAAAATATTTTTTTTGTATGGTTACTTAATTTCCAGTCAAATGACTTTATTCACATTTTACTTCAAGTTCATTTCTAAAAAAGAATAATACTGTTTTAGAATAAAACAGAAGACTAGAAAGAATAATACTGTTTTAGTATTTAATCAGAATGTTCCTGAAATGCCATATGCAAATGATGTATTTATTCATTGTATCACCATTTTATGTGCTTAAAGAGACCTAACTATTCCAATACAGGCACTGTAATAAATTTGGCAGTGTTAAAAGTGACCAATTTTGTGAGCCCATGTTTGCAAAGAGTTCATTGTATCCACAGTGGCAGACATTCTTTAAATTTGTTAAAGTATGTTTTCAGAATATCAGAATTTAGTGTTTCCTCTTATTTGTCTTACTGTGAACTTAAGTTATACTCAATGTATTAGAGCTGTACATAAGCCAGTCTTAAAATGTGGTACCTTGAAAAAGAAGTTACAAAAACTGAAGAAGTTTTTTGCGTACTTCATGGTCACTTGGTAAGAGAAGTCAAAACAAGAATAATGCTTTTAATCAACCATAGCGGAAATTATTCCCCTGGCCCTCAATTCTACTTTTAGTCAGTCAAACGATTTTTAAGTTCATGTGGGAGATTCCCATGTGTACTATAAATCTATTTTCAAGTTTTCATATATATGCATGAGGTAGGGTATTATTGATCATGTCTTACATTTTAATTGTGGGAGGTCTGCTCTATGTGCCATTACTTTGTTTTAATATTACTCATTTTTTTCTAAGAACAGATGTGCAAGAAGTAAAGTATAATAAAATACAGTATTAGAAAAGTAATTATTCCCAGTAGGCTAAAAGCCTATTCAATATAAGATCTTTTGGTATGTTATAGTTTTTGTTAGCACTTGTCTTTTGCTGTGCAGCAGGTAAACTTCACAGAACTCTGGATGCAGGATTCCTTTTCACTCCCTGGCTGAGCTCACTGAGCCCTCCCAGGTTAGTTGTAGGTTCTCCCTTACCTCTCTGTGGGCTCAGGCGGCCAGGCAGGTTTTCATTACTCAGATCCAGTGGAAAAATTCCTCTCATTACTGTTCAGTCTCATTTCTAAGGCCTGGAGGTGATTCTCCAAAGGATGATAAATGTTGAGCCATTTTGGGGGAGAAATGTACAAAGATAAGAGTTGTAATGTAAATATCCATCACAAGATAGTGTAAGAAAGTTAGAAAACAGCAGTTTGGTTCCATCCCTGTCTTGAGTCTTGTGAGAGACAAGCCTATCACCCTTCTGTCTGTTAACTGACTCTGTTCCTCCGGGAGTATGAAGAAACTCTACAAATAGACAGGCACCTGCCATTTTGCCAGCTGTGTGCATAGTGTATACCAAATGGAAGTTTCCTTAAATGAGAAGGAAACAAGTGCCTACAGGAAGCAAAGTCTTTGGCTCATCTCTGCTCTGCCCTCTAGCACTGTATCCAATCTTTCTTGGAGGTTTCTCCTGATCGGTAATATCCTAGCAATACGAAAGATCAGGGGGAAATTGGAGAATACTGGAAACCACATCTTAAAGCATTTACACAACCTCCCATTCCAGCTAAATCCCAACAGCCACCATGAAATATTTTCCTGGTATGCCCTCAGGTCTTTCATATCCCACAACCTGGGATTTCTATTAACTTAACTAAATTTTTACATTCTAGTGCCAAGAATTCAGATCCGTAAGATGCTTTAAAATTGCTTTTTATTTCCTTCCTCTAAAATCCCCTGTATTCTCCCTTTAGATTTAAAATTTCAGGAGATTTTATATTTAAACCCTTCTTCCTCTCTTAGGCTGACATCACATTCTTTGGGCCTGCCTGTACTTTTTAGTGGACCTGAGTCACTCTAGTGGGTGCCTGTTGTGTGCCAAGTGGTCAGGAGATTGCTGCTGGTGCAGGCCTGTGGATTCCAATTTTTTTTTTTTTTTTTTGAGATAGGGTCTCGCTTTGTAGTTCAGGCTGGCCTTCAGCTCACTGTGTAGCCCAGGCAAGCCTCAAACTCAGCAAAACTCCTGCCTCTGCCTCCCAAGTGCTGGGATTGCAGGCGTGAGCCACCACGCCTGGCACTGTGGTATGTGGTATTGATTGCTGGTGGGCGTGAGTCACCACACCCAGCATTGTATGTGGTTACTGGGATCGAACTCAGGGCCTTGCACTTGTGAGGCAGGTGCCAGAACCACTGAGCTGAATCTCTGGCCCCTGGATTCCAATTTTGAGGTGGTGTGCAGGGAGGACACTACATCGGGAAGGTTCTAAGCTTCACCCTGCTGACCTGTAAGTAGAGTTTTCTTTTTAGCTTTGCCTCTCACCTGAACATGAAGATGCAGAAACATCTTCAGTGTCAGGTTACGCCTCAGATTTTGGCTTGCTTCATCCTTAGAGCATCCCAAAGTGGGTTGCACAGGGAATTTAAACAGCTTCCCACGTAAGGCTGACTCCTGCCTTTGACTGTGACTGTTTATTCATTCAGCCGACACTATCACATGCTAGCTTTGAATCAGATTTCTGTGATGGCACAGGGAACAGGAGTGCAAGGGGTTGTGTCGAGCCCTGAGGGAAGGTCTGAGGGAAGTTTTCTGTTCTTCCAAAGGCCCATGGAGGTCAGAGGCAGTGGAGCATACTAAGGACTGCAAGGGACAGAGGCCTGATGGAGCTCAGGTAGCGGCTGTTAAACTTTTCAGACAGTCCAGTTATAAACATGTGCTTGTATTTTGTTACAGCTTTGCAGTGAAAGGCCCCTAGTAGGCATATTGAAAGAATCATTCTTGGTAGAGGGACTTACAGGAAGAAAGATTAATTCAGTCATCACTAAAAAGAATGCTTAGCCAATCAGCTGGGTAGATGCAGATGAGTTTCCCAAACACATCTTTTCTTGGGGGCTGGTGGTGACCTGGGGATTGAACCTGGGACCTTCACACTGAGTCACATTCTCAGCCCTGTTTCTGTTTTCATTTTGAGACAGGGCTTGCTAAGTTGCTAAACTGCCCAGGCTGGGCTCAACTTTGCAATCTTTCTGCCTCAGCCTCCCATACTACTGGGAATGCAGGTGTTTGTCACTATGACTAGCTCCATAGCAGATCTTAATTTTTGTGAAGTTGGAAGAAGTGGTGAGGGTTGGTTGGGCTTCTGCCCTGTCTTTTCCTTCCCCCCATGGCTTCCAGCCTCTCTCCCTACAGCAGCTCAGAAGCAACAGCTGAGCCACTGGGAGGAACAGAATTGAGCCTTGCTTTTTCCTCCAAGAGTTTGGTTTTAAATTATTTCACTGAAGGTAAATAATTATTAGATGATGATTCAAAGATGGTAGAGGAAGCATCTAGGTTTTGAAATAAAGAACTCTAAGAAAGCAGAATCACTTTCAGTGGGTTTAGAAATAATGGTTATTTCTACCTTTCCTAGGCCTAGTCAGTCTCTGGCCTGAGGCACATTTCCTAACCATGGTCTTGGCATTGGCATTGGCATCATCTGGCTGTGGCACTGAGGTTGTCCTTAGTAATTCTCCTTGAATTTGCAGGAATTGTGGATGATCTCCCACAATTTCTGAGGCCAACAGGCTTCACTATGGACTTAGCATACAATAGCTTTTAGCTGTGCATAGGCGAGACATTGGACCACGGGTCATTGTTTCATCCTCGCCAGGATGTAACTGGATGGGTGGGACCCAGCAGGGAACCTGCACTGCAGGATGGGGTTGGAGTGAAGGCTGCAGTTCTGAGGATCACACCTCCTCAGACTGTATTTTTCTTCTCTGTCTCAAGGGTTTCCCCCCCCCCCAGTGGCTTCTCTGTTATCTCTTATTATGTTTAATCACTATGTTGTCAGTATATTGGCATAAAAATAGCATGTATTTCTCCTCTAAATTTGAAGTGAATAGAATTTAGCTTTAACTGATGGTAGAAACCTATACTCAAAATAAAAAGTTATTTGCCTGTTTTATAGCACCAAGGTTGCAAAAATAACAGGCTGTAGTAACTCAGGAGGATTGGCCTTGTAGAGCACAGGTAGGGTCCCACACCTGCAAGCTGGGAAAAGAGTTCATTTGAGCCTCTTCCTTCAGGCAGGAGGTCTCCTAGGCAACCACTCATGCTATAATTCAAAGATGAGGTACCAAAGACTTGTACTTTAGAATCTTACTCATCAAATGTAGCCTCTGTTGGAGTGAGGTCGCAGTGTTCATTATTCATTTAAAGTTAAGTAAATGATCCAAATATTTAATTATGGAAGGACACAGTTATTAAGATATATGCATACTTGTATGTGTGCATGTTGTACTTTTAAGTTCATTTTTCTAACACTCTCTGAGTATTCTTTATATTTCTTTTTTTTTTTTTTTTGAGACAGGGTCTCTTTGTAGTTCATGCTGGCCCTGAGCTCACTATGTAGCCCAGGCAAGCCTCGAACTCAGCAATCCGCCTGTCTCTGCCTCCCGAGTGCTGAGATTACAGGTGTGAGCCACCATGCCTGGCACTGTGGTATGTGGTATTGATTGCTGGTGGGTGTGAGTCACCATGCCCAATATTGTATGTGGTTACTGGGATCAAACTCAGGGCCTTGGTGCTTGCGAGGCTCGCGCCGGAACCATTGAGCTAAATCTCCGGCCCCTATATTTCTTAAGATGTCTTACTTGGAAAAAATAGAAGCAGAGATAGTGTTCAAAGTCATTGCATTTTTGATTGTGAAGTTATTTGGAAAAGCAGGTATTTGTTTGTGGGCCTTTGTATGTGTGTGTTATCATGGGTAGAAAGTCCAGCATATGGAGAAGTTTACTAATCATGTGTTTTTCCTTTTTGTGTTTAGGCTTAAATTTACTTGGAATGCAGATGGTGCAGTTGTTTGACTCTACCTTTGACTGTATTGAAATTTCCTGTTCTGATGCTCAAGGAAATGTGTAGAAGGGCCACCTAAAAGAAGGAATGAGGGACTCTGAGTGAGTGAAGCCACCTGTTGGCTAAAAACTTTCCTCTGACTCAGTACTGTCATCCATTTTCTATGGGTTGCTGCTTGGTTAACCTTAGGGTATCATAAGCATTTTTCACTCCGTGAGGCACAAAACTCCTGGACTTTAACATGATGTCCATTAAATTCCATTTCAGTGAGTAGGTGGCTCATTTCCATGCATCAAGAAAGAGGAAACTCCTTGGCTCACACCTGTAATCCCAGCACTCAGCAGGCAGAGACAGGAGGATTGCTGAGTTCGTGGCGGCTTGCCTGGGCACCATAGTGAGCTCAGGGCCAGCCTGAACTACAAAGTGAGACCCTGTCTCGAAAAAAAAAAGAAAGAGGAAACTCCTTTGGTTAAGGTGACAGACTCACATTCAGTGGGTTTAGAAATAATACACGTCTATAAAACACTAGAATATCAAAATAATAGAAGCACTAATTTTAAATTGTTGGAGGTTATGACCCAAGATTGAGACTGGATTTAGAAAATGGCTTCCTTTTTCATCAGAATGAGAGGACACCTTCTTCACTCTGACTGCCTATGGGCTTGAGAAACATGTTGAACTAACAGCCACAGCAGTTGATGTGCCTATTGTTCCAATTCTGTCTCCTACAATTTGGAGACATTCCTGCTGTAGGGTAGTGGAAGATTAAGCCCTGAGACTTGTGATTTTGGCTTTTGTCCTCCTGTAAAGATACCTGGATCTGAGACAAAAGCATTGCAGTCCTCTCCTGTCCCAAGCCAACCTCTGGGCTTTTTTTTCCCCTCCTTTTTTAAGCAGCAAAAGTGAAAACTAATTCTTGGCATGTAAATTACATATGTGAAACATATTTGAACTCCCTTAATTTATTTTCCCAGATGAGATGGGCTATAAATAAGGTAATACTTTAGTTTATTATTTTTAATATCTATATTTCACTTTTTGTGACATAGAAATTGAGTCTTGCTGGGCGTGATGGCTCACGCCTGTAATCCCAGCACTCGGGGGGCAGAGACAGGAGGATTGCTGAGTTCGAGGCTTCCCTGGGCTACATAGTGAGCTCAGGGCCAGCTTGAACTACAAAGTGAGACCCTGTTTCAAAAAAAAAATTGAGTCTTGACTTCGTTCACTGAAAGGGCTCATATCTGCCAGTCAATGAACTAGGCATTTGGAGATACGCAGATGAAGGTGCTAACAAATAAAAAAAAATGTGGCATGCAATAAATACCACTATAATAATAACAAACACTTCCATAGCACTTAGTATATACCAGGCACTATTCCAAGGGCTTGCTCGGCGATGCAATAGCCTGTCGGAGTTCTTACTTTCTCCACCTAACTAGAGGGGTTAAATACTTGCCTAAGGTTGTGAAGCTGGTTTTGGTTGGCATTCCAGCATATTACATGCAATAACAGAGCTAATCATAACGTGCTTTAGCCAAACAAGGATAGATCCCTTTGGGAAAATAGAAAATAGAGGCACCAAAGTCTATTTAGGGGAGTAGATGAGCCAGATTTCTCTATGACATACTTCTTTAGTAACATAAAATGCTGCATTAAATGTAAATCCATAGGTTACATCAGTGACAAAATAAGGAAGGGGGGAGATACTTAAAAATACCAGATCCTTTCAATACAAGTGACAAGACACAGATTTCCAATATTCAGATAAATCTTTATTTTCACTTGGTAAAAGTTACAAACTTGACATGTAAAAACTTAATAAAAGGGCCGGAGGATTAGTTCAGTGGTTCTGGCGCCTGCCTTGCAAGCGTGCAAGGTCCTGAGTTTGATCCCGGTAACCACATATAATGCTGGGCGTGGAGACTCCCACCCACCAACAATCAACACCGCATACCACAATGCCGGGCGTGGTGGCTCACTCTTGTAATCCCAGCACTCAGGAGGCAGAGACAGGAGGATTGCTGAGTTCGAGGCTTGCCTGGGCTACATAGTGAGCTCAGGGCCAGCCTGAACTGCAAAGCGAGACCCTGTCTCAAAAAAACAAAAAAACAAAAAAACTTAATAAAAAAAATTAACCTATACCTTGTAAGCATATGTGCAGATGTATGGACCCTTTTTTAAAGTTTTAAGGTGAATTTTCCATTCTCCAGAAACTTTATATTGGAAAACCTGTGGTAACCTGTAGTATTTATTTTGTATGAATGTAGAGGAGAGATCAATACATTGTTCATATTAAAAATGGGTAGGAATTACCAATTAAGTAGACTGATTTTAGGAGCCCAGGAACTGGTTCTTCAAAGGTGTCATGGCTGCACTGTGTCATTGCTGTTCCCTGTGAGATCCTGCTCTTTGGAGCCTCAGCCTAGTGTGTATGGCCCATCTTTTTTTTTTTTTTTTTTTTTTTTTGAGACAGGGTCTCGCTTTGTAGTTCAGTCTGGCTCTGAGTTCACTATGTAGTCCAGACAAGCCTCGAACTCAGCAATCCTCCTGCCTCTGCCTCCCAAGTGCTGGGATTACAGGCGTGAGCCACCACACCTGGCACTGTGGTATGCGGTATGGATGACTGATAGGGGTGAGTCTCCATGCCCAGCATTGTACGTGGTTACCGGAGATCGAACTCAGGACCTTGCACTTGCGAGTCAGGCGCCAGAACCACTGAGCTAACCCTCCGGAGTATGGCCCATCTTTTGTCCGCTTCGTAACTTTCCCTGCAGACTCTCATTCTCCCACTTACATTAAGGACTGCCTCGTTGTTTGTGCTGCTTCCATTTAACTGGACTTTATTGCCCCTTCCATTTTTCTGATGAATGGACTGTATCTCCTGATGGATTTTATTGTTCCATATATTCCCTTGACTGCATGAGGTTTTAGGCTTCTCTACATTAGTTATCACAACTCACCCAGATGTCCCCACTATAGATATTGTCAGTTTTTGGTCCAGATCAGCAAATCAGAAATTCCCTGTTTGACCACACCCTCATGTCCATTCGGTTTCCCACATGGATTTATTCTCCCTTCTTTTATCCTGTTAACACCTCCCACCTCTGGACTCCTTTACATCCTATCTGTCACTTACTTCTTTGTGTCCCTTTTTAGCCAGCTTCTACTTGCTGATTTAGATTTTAAATCACTCTCTTGCTGAAGACCTCCACTTCTGACCATTTTACCCTTTGGTAGGCACCTTGGTGGCCAAGCAGCGTTGAAGACACTGGTCCTGTTTGCTTAGGTTTGGGGACCACTTGAGTACTGTGTGTGATTATACCATGTTACTCCAGGTGGCTGTCATTCTTTCATAAGGACTGTCCAAGCCTAGTCCTAGTGGAAGAGGTGCCCTGGGTATCTTCCTCCCTCCCTCACATTTATTGCTCTTGCTCTAGGACCCTCTGTCCACTTGCCACGGGGCCTGTTCTTGTCCTTGACATTGATAGCCTGAGACTCTCCTGGTATTCCATGCTCCTCTCTTATGGTTCCCTTTTAGCCATCTTTGTTGGTTTCTCTGTCAAACACTGAGTACAGATGTCTATTTTTTAGATATCAGAAACCAGTTTTGTATGTGTTTGTTTTGTTTTAGTCTTTGTGTGTTTGTTTTTCCAGTATTGAGGGTGGGAGTCAGGGCCTCAGTCAGGCCACGCAAGCCTTCTACCTATCACTGAGCTACACTTTTTTTTGTTTTGTTTTGTTGAGACAGGGTCTCGCTTTGTAGTTCAGGCTGGCCTTGAGCTCAGTATGTAGTCTAGGCTAGCCTCAAACTTACAGCAATCCTCTTGTCTCTGCCTCCTGAGTGTTAGGATTACAAGCATGAACCACCACACTTGCCATCACGGTATGTGGTACTGATAGCTGGTGGGTGTGAGTCACCATGGCCGGTGTTATTTTAAGTGGTTACCGGGGATCAAACTTGAGACCTTGCACTTGCAAGGCAGATCCTGGAACCACTGAGGTAAATCTCCAGACCGACACTCTTAGCATTTTTAATTTTTGAGAGTTTCACTACATTTACCAGCTGACTTCAGATATACTATCCTCCTGCCTCAGCCTTCTGTGGAACTGGAGTTACAGAGTTGAACTATTCTGCCCAGCTACAACTTCGAGTTTCTATCTTTTTTTCCTCCATCAGGTGGCAGGCAGCCTGTTTTTACATGCTGCGTGTGTAGAAGGTACGTGTGTGCTACCTGGGACCAAGGACTTCTCTGTGTGACTGTAGCTAGACATGGTGCTGGCTGTGTCCATTAACCATCTCCCTTAAAGGACTGATTCGTTCTGAATTCTGCAGAAACAACCCCCTGAGACTTAATCTGCAAACATGCTGGTGGAAAGTTTGATTGGCAGTTTTCAGATTAGAACTGAGCTGGAATTTCCCAGATAGATCAGTTTTACTGTTACAGTGACTAAAAGTGTTGTCCTGAGTGTGGCTCAACAATATCTTTGTGGATTAGCGGGGGCGGCAGTTCTGAGTCCTCTTCTGCCACATGAGCCTCAGGTCCATCTAGATTCCTCCAAGAGGGCTGCTGCTCACTGCACTGACTCCTACTCAGCATGGGCCCTCATGCCCACCACCTCTGTCCATCGTGCTGCTCCTCTCAGTATTCTTTTCTTCCCTTGAACTTTTGTCTTACCTCTTCAGCTGGCTTCATGTAAAAATCCAGCCACTGAGCAGACATAACTCATTGATTTACCATGTTGCTGAGCTGAGCTCTGGGGATGCAAAGACAATGAGCACAGCACAGGCTGCCCTTCTGGCTGGTATAAGAGCTGAATGAACAGTTCCATTGTAATGCAGTAATGACTGTTAAAGCTCTTGAGTATTTTGTTTACATAATTTCATATAATTTAAAACCTCCTTTTCAGAGGAGGAAATACAGGCTCTGAGGAGTGCACAGCGTTGCCCAAACAGCGGGTTACAGAGTGGGTTTTGTGGGGCTGCACACTGACAGTTGTAATTACTGTAAGTAGCTTTTCTGCTTTCCCAAGTCTTCACCTTCGGAAGGTTGAAGATGAATAGAACCCAAGACCTAAGACTCGACCGTGTATTACCTATAGGCCTCTACATATGCTGAGGTGCTGGAGAACAAACAAGCTGAAAGTCTTGTTTTGCAGTATTTTTGTTTCTCCACTGATTCAGTATGATTCCTGGTATTGCAGGTTCTTTAGAGTATCTGAAAATTATACTAGTGTCATTCAGTTTCTAAGGTGTTTGTTATAATTATGGAATATGTCATGTGTTCTAATCAAAATACTCTGTTTTCCCTCTATTACCTAAAGAGCCAGTTTCAGATGCACTCCTTAGAACAGGTATAACTTTTTAAGTGCCTTACAGGGAAAGGGTGGGGGATAGGGCTCACTGAGGGCATGTAGGAACCACTTTCCAGATTGAGATGATAATGCAGTTCAGTTCCCCTCTGTGGCAGTCAGCTAGAAGCCAGTACCCTGTCTCTGGAGAAACCAGGGTGGCTCATCTCCTGGGCCTGGTGATACTGAGGTGAATGTAGTTTTGGTTCTGTTTGGACAGCCTCAGTTTCTTATATTCTGACCACAGTAACTTAACTCTGTCTCACCTAATTCAGCTCCTTTTGCATCTCCTGGTTTACTCTTTTTTTTTTTTTTTTTTTTTTTTGAGACAGGGTCTCGCTTTGTAGTTTGGGCTGGCCCTGAGCTCACTAGGTAGCCCAGGTGAGCCTTGAACTCAACAATCCTCCTGGCTCTGCTTCCTGAATGCTGGGATTACAGGCTTGAGCCAGCAAGCCCAGCATTTGTGGGATGCGGTACTGATTGCTGGTGGGTGTGAGCCACCATGCCCCATATTATTGTATGTGATTACTGGGGATTGCACTTGTTAGGCAGGTGCCAGAACCACTGAGCTAAATCTCTGGCCCATCCTGGTTTACTCTTCACAAGCAATTTGGAGATGATTCTGAGAGATTATACCATGAGGTTTGTGGATTGATTTCACAAGTACTTGGACATTACTACCCACCAATCCTGCTCTGACTGCAAGGGATGTGGTGGGCATGAAACGATGTTTGGAACCATATGGAGCTTTTGTTCTAGTGTTAAGAGGGGTGCAGTAAACCACTAAACATGTGGCATGCATCAGATTATGGCAGATACTTTGAAGACTTATGAGACTAGATTGAGGAATAGAGAGAGCAAGGCAGAGAGTGTGCCACTGTTGAATCCTCCAGTCTCATGGAGGAGGTGATGTTTAATCGCAGTGAGGAAAAGCATTCCTAAAGAATTGTAAATTCAGACATGTTTTAGTCCATTTTCTATTGCCATGAACAGTACCAACGACTTTACAGTTTATAAGAACAAAGGTTTACTTAAGTGATGGTTATGGGGGCTGGAAGGCCAAAGTCAAAGGAGTTGATAGTGCAGGCTAGAGTCCTGGGGTGGGGCACATGACAGGGGCACATGCAAGAGGCAGAACACAACTGGCTTTTATAGACACCCACTCCTAGGATAACTGTTACCTCAGGAGTGGGGTTATCACCTCTGCTGTCATCTCTTACTACCTCAGAGGGCAGGTTACATTTCAGGGTGAATTTTGGAGAGACATTTAGATCATAGCATGCTTGGTGGAGAGTGGGCTGGGCAGGCTACACGAACAGCTCCTTTACCTCTGGCATCTAGGAGGAAGTGCTTGTAAAGGAACATTGAGAAGTACCCAGAAGCCAGTCTGTGGAAGGCCTAACAAATAGCACTGGGCAGTTTAGATTTGGTTGCCATGGTAATGGAGGTCTTTTGAAGAGGGGGAAAATGTATTAAGACTTACGATTTTCAAAGATCACTAGATGCTGTGGGGTGGTGCAGGTGAAAAGTGGTGGTGACTGAAACCAGGCTGTAGCAGTGGAGACTGGGAAAAGTAGTTGGCTGGGGACATAGAAGGTGGAGCTGGTTCAGCAGGAGAGAAAGAAGAACCAAGGATGATTTCAGTATTTTTAGACCAAGCAGCTAGGTAAAAGAAGGTGAAGCAAGTTACAAATTAGCAGGGTTCCTGGGGGTGGTGTTGGCAGGTGTTCCATGAATGAAGGATATGATAGGTAGCTTCTGGAATCGTCCCAGAGTGTGTTCAGGAGGCTGGGGTGGAGGCAGACTGTGAGAAGTTGTTTGTCTGTGTCTCTCTGTTTTTACCTCTTAACTTCCATTTTTCCCTCCAATGTATGATGATCTGGTAAGTTACTGAAATCAACTAACTTGTTTAGTCCAACTCCTTGTCAGTTTAGTTCAATAACAGATTTCTCATTTGGATCGACTGTAATCATAACGATTCTGCTGATTGTTCAAACAGTGTCACCCATCATGGGTAGAAGCCAGAGTAAATCCAAGGTGCAGAATCCTGAGGTCCAGATAGGTGCCTTCAACTTCCAACCAGAATAGCTGGGAAGAGCTGGTTTATTGAGGTATTTTACTCGATGTAGCATAGCCTTGTGATTTGCACATCTGGAACCTCCATTTTTCTCTTAGGGGTATCAAGGGATGTGGAGATGTGAGGACACAGAACCATTAATGCATTCATTCAAACTGGAATCTGTTATGTCCTAAGGCCTGGATACTTGATTATCTCCCTGCTCAGCTAGAAAAGCCATTGTTCCAACTGTTCAGGAACCAGATTCCACTAAGTCTAATAATGATGTTTCTAGAGAACCTAGTGAGACAAGTGAATGAAGAAGGGAAACACACACAGAAATAAAAGGAATTCTATTGTTTTCTTCTTCCTTCTGTTACAAACTGAATGTTGGTGACCTCCTGCACCCAAATCCTGTGTTAAAGTCTTAAAGGTTCCCAGTGTGATTGATGTTTCCAGCTCAGGTCTTTGTGTGTGTGTGTCGGGGGGGGGAGCTTCTATGAGGACACATGGGTGAAACCCCTGTAATGGAATTATTGTGCTTTATCAGAGGTGAGACCAGAGTGCTCATCACCCCAAACTCCCTATTACGGACACAGCAAGACAGGAAGAGAGCCCTCGCCAGGCAGAGTTGCCTGGTAATAGCACCCTTCAGCCTCCAGAACTGTGAGACGTAGTGTCATCATGTGAGCCACACAGTCTGTGGGATTTTCTTACAGGAGCCCATGCATAGACATTGCCCTTTCTTGTTTGTTTCATACACTTACATGTACCTGAGTTGTACAAAACTGACTCAAGCTGTACAATACAGAAATGTATAAAGTTTGATTTTTCTCCTTGTATTTGTCCTCCCTTCACACTAGCCATTCTAACTGTCTGGGTTTTGTTTTGTTTTTTTCCTTCCAGACCTGTACCACCTAATAAGTAAGTAGTCATTACCCACTTGGGACCATTTAAATTAGTTAAAATTAGACATAACTAAATCTAAAGGTTTTCAGTCATGCTGTTTGAATTTCAAGTACCAAGTAGCTAGTGTTGCCATGTGGATGGCACAGACTAAAATATTTTCATCATCGTAAAATGTTGTGTTGAACAGTGTGGGGCTGGATGGATCCTGTTCATATACAAGTATACATATACACACGCATACACACACAGTTGGCATAACATTATACATACTGTTCTGCAGTTTGTTTTTTTCGCCTAACAGGGAAACTGTTAATCTAGTGTGATATACAGGCAATGTCATGCCAGGAAAAAAATTAAAGCAGAGTGCATAATCAAACATAGAATTTTGGTAAATTTAAAGTATTTTAATTTCAGATTTTAGAGATAATTGCAAGCATATCTTAATGCACATTCCAACTTTAAGTAAACAA
Organism: Thryonomys swinderianus; assembly: GCA_004025085.1. Taxonomy (NCBI): domain Eukaryota; kingdom Metazoa; phylum Chordata; class Mammalia; order Rodentia; family Thryonomyidae; genus Thryonomys; species Thryonomys swinderianus. The sequence continues at coordinate 17,997 of PVIC010030354.1, forward strand.
ATTATCTTTGGAACTAGTCCACTCGGCCTTTGGTATGTTAAGAGAAGCTGAGTAAAAAGATATACTTGGGTTTAACCCACTGTGCTTATCTTGCTTATTCATACATATGCCATTACTGTTGCTTCTTTGTTTTATAATGGGGGTGCTGTCTTTGTTCTCCTCTTTTCCTGTTAGCAGTCATTAGGCATGTATTGCTATGTATATATTTCAATTAAATTAAACTTTATTCATAGCTGGGTTTCAGGTGGTTTTTTTGGCCACATGTGGCTGGTGGGTACAGTGTGGACAGCATGGGTGGGAACATTTCCATGGCTGCAGATGGGCTCTGTTGGGCAGGGCTGTACTAAGTACTTCATTCAGTTCCAGTTCTCATGAAAAGCAATGACTCTTCCACAGGTGAGGGCTGGGGAGTGACAGCTCCGGGGGGGGGGGCACAGAACAGTTTCTGGGAGTTGGCAGAATTTGCATCCTCATACCCTTTCAAGTGTCTGATGCTTTCCTGAAAGACACCAGTCTTCACAACTCCATGTTAAGAGTTAGCATTCCCTGTGAATTTAACTGTGAGGAAAGGCACCCATAGCTTTTCAAGGATAGAGTGTCACTTGGCATCTTAGTTGGTCATGTACGTTCATGTATAAGTAGCACTAGTATATGACAGTGAAGCCTACTGTTTAATTTAGACTAGAAAGTGTGTTAAAAAATTACAGAACAGGATGTATTTATGCCATCATAAATGTCAAGAAACATAATCTAGAAGGATTATAGGAAGTCATAAGAATAGTTCCTTCGGGGAGAGAAGACTGGGAGAGACAGACAGGTGAAGAATTGTGTACCCCCTTTCACTTGTACATTTTGTAAATAGGTGCTTTATTAGCAAAATAAATCAATAAAATAATGAAGAAATAAGATCATTCTTAAAGTGTTGAGGATGCAGAGTGACTAATAAGTAAGGGCTATTTAAGCCTGAAAGAATTACACAGCTGAGTAAAAGTAGAGAGCTGACTTCCAGACTGTTGGGTGAGCTCTCCAAGCCCCAGAGGGACCTGGGACTGGCACACCTTTGCTTACAGGCCAGTTTTTGTACAGCAGTCAAACTAGGCGGCACTGGCTTTTCTTTGTATAACTTAATGCATTTTAGAAAAAAATATGTCCTTAGAATTGATCTTTTTCGTGCAATCTTTCTTAAACAGTTTGGAACAACTGATTTAAATTCTTGGAAATAATTAGAACAGAAAGATGACGCTGACAAGAAATTGTTCCAGGTCTAGGGCACCCTGCTTCAGCTTGTCTTTGAGGGAAATAAACACTGATGTTGATTGTATTTACATTGAATGGTGATACGTGGCAGCTTATTCAGCACACACCGCCCCCATACACACCTGTGTTGTTGTGTGCAGATGTCACAGTCCCTTTCCCCTCGCCATACTTGACTCACAGCTTCTCTGTTGGTCATGAATAAGAGGGAAAGGGATTAGCACAGAGCATGGACAGTGGGGAACAGGCTGCTTTTTTCCTTCCCCTAATCCTCCATGGTTTAGCTTCCCAGAGACCACAGCTCAACCTGAATCCTGTGATTCTGCAAAATTAATTTTTTCTACTAGAGCTAGGGAAGTATACTTCTTCCAGGAAGGAATCTAAGGACAAACTGCTTATGTCCTCAGCTGCTGATGCCGAAAAGTAAATCGTGCTCCTTGTGGAACATTAAGAAAGTCCTCAAGGCAGGGCTGATTTCACAAAATTGAACCACCTGAAGCTCACAGAAATCTAGCTAGTCAGGGCTCAATGTTACTCTTCCTGAAAGAAGGATGAAGCCATTTCAGCTAGAAGGTGGACGAACTGTAACTGGGTTTTGTAGCAAACCCTGATATCCCCCCCCTTCATACAGTAACTGAGACCCTACTTCATGTCTGTAGTACTTGGCCACTTCATGGCTCTGTGCCCAAATTCTGGTCGTGGAAGATGTTACCACATCATCCCTTCTAGAAACTTTGTTTCAGGGATGGTGTTTGTCTCTGCTTGTCTTTCTTCCCCTTTCTCATCTTGCTGGCTGGAATGAGGGTGCCACTGTCATGGAAGACGAAGTTAGGCCTCACACAACAGAGCAGTAAAACAGAGCACCCACCAGTCTCTGGGCTTGTACCTGACAAAGACAAGTGCTCTCAGTTAAGCTCATGATGCTTTGGGTTTCCTGTCCCTCTCAGCCAAACCCAGTTCTCACTAATGTAGGTTTCAGTTTGGTAGGCAGTTTGGGGTTTATCTTACTTAAAACTCCTAAAATCCTGTGAGTGAGGTGTGCTTATTCTCATTTAGTGATGTAGGAGACTGAGGTTAAAACCTAACTAACTTGCTCAGCTCCTCAGGTAGAGCCAGCATTTGCATCCCAGTGTAATCTTTCTGACTTCACATCGCCAAAAGCTTCACCTATGCTGTAGAAGTTACCTTCAAGTCTGAAGAAGAGCTTGTGGCTCATGGTTTTGTATCATGCACATTTTGGCAGAGCCCCAGTTTTGTGGATTTAAAAAAAAAGACATTGGGTTTTTCAGAGAAATTCATTTGTGGGTTTTTGAAAGTGACAAACATACTAGCTGTGTGTCAGTAATATTTATCAGAAAAAACTTTGTTCTTAATTTCAAAGAAACCTATGTTGTTCTCTTGTTTTACTTAATTGTCATTTGCTAATTAGGACATTTCTGTGGAAACAGAATAGTCTGAAGAGAAATCATTCTGGCTCGTTTTCTTTGTACCTACATCAAAGAAAAGTTCAAGAAAACCTGGAAATTTTTTAGACTTTGATGATGCACCAACTCCAGAACTTTCTTCATATTCACTGCATGATAGTGTGGGATGAATTCTGTAAGTCTGGATTGTCACGTGGGAACGGCCTGTGCAGCCAGCATCTTTGTTAACATGTAGACATGGATGAACACAGACCTGAGTGAGCTGTTGCTATGTTGCTGGGGCCTGGAAGCTGGGGTGGAGGAGGCTGGCAGCTGATATTGACAAGGGCAGGTGGGGCCCAGCAGGTCTGGGGAGTGCCAACAACAAGCTGGCACCGGAGCCTGCCGTGGAGATGGGGATCTTGATCTGCAGCCAAGGCTCCTTCTGTGGTGCCCGAGTGACCCTTCACAGTCCATTCATTTCTGTCCTAAGTGGAGCACTAATTGGTGAGCACAGCAACTTTGGAGTGTGTTCTTGGGAACACTGGATCTAGGATTTGCCTTAAGAGAAAGCATGTGGTGGCAAATAAGTCTGGGAAAATTCTGTGTCTCAGTAACCCTTCTGGGAACTCACAGTGCACGCTTAGCACTTTGAAAGTCTAAGATGTTGAGACATTGGTCTAACTTTAGTTAACCCCATTTCTATAACTCATTTGAAATGGAAGTTGAGTCTGTTTTTGAAAAAGAAAACACTAACTCATGGAACTGCTTCATAAGTTGTTTAATAAGCAGTAACAGAAATTGCTGTTTGGGTAGATTGGGTTCCTGGGAAAATGCAATATTTGAATCCAGGAGCTTGGGACTTTCCTTGGCATCCTGTTTGATTTTATTTGCTGGTCTGTATTCCCTACTGAACAGGGCATGTTGCTTGTGGATGTCATAAATGCAGAATTTTAAACCTTGAAAGAGCCTTTTGAGGCTGGTTCTGCCTTTTGCTTTTTCAAGTGGGACAAACGATGGCTCAGAAAGGTTAAGTCACTTGCCAGAGACCAAATACCCAATAAGCAAGGATCCTGGAGCCGTGGCCTCATAATATGTAATTAGTCCATTTTGAATGACAAGATCGATCCATTTAGGTGCAAATGGAGACATCTGGAGGATATACTAATAAGTGAAATCAATAGATCACAGATAGACAATTTCCGGATCTTCTCTTTGGCATGAACACCTGTAGATGCAAATGAGTTCTAGAAAGTAGGACAGCTTTTATAGAGTGGAATATTTCTATAGGAAACTTGGTGTGGGAA
>PVIC010030355.1:0-21963 GCA_004025085.1 Thryonomys swinderianus
GGAGGGGGGGAGGGAGGGAGGGGGGAGAGAGACAGAGAGAGAAAGAAACAGTATGCCTATGTTTTCTAGGTGTCCTTTGTGGAAAGATCAGTGAGAATAATCTGTTTTTGCTGAAAGTTCACATAATCCGAGTGGTGCTGCTTGCCACATGCATGTAGTGTTTCCAAATGTACACAAGTTATCAGTCTTTAATTTAGTGACCTGAGCTTCATGGTATCCTTAGAGAAGCTTTTTCCATGAAAGATTATAAATATTCAACTCTTTTTCTTTAATTTGTTGTGGCTCCATTAAAATATGCTTTAATTTCACGTGGAATTCATTTTGAGATGAGGAATGAGGTAGGTGTTCGGCTTTATAAATGCCCCTATTTTCCTATCAATTAGAAATACCTCCTTTATTAATCTATTAATTTCTCCACAGATTGTGACCTTTTCTAGATTTTTCTTTTGAAAGAATTTGCCTATCAATTTCACTGTGTATTCTATACAGTTTAATTATGGTAGTTTAATGATGTTTAAACACTATTTGGAACGTCTATGTTTTCAGTACTTCACCTTTTAGGTAGGTGTTCTTTCCGCTTCAAAGTTATGATAAAACCAATCTCTCCCCTTTTTCTCCCTGTTGAAAGGTAGTAATTGTTCTCTGCAGCAACTTTGTGTTGCTTGTTATTTCCTTGTATATTAAATCCTTTATATTAAGTTTTCTGGTAATATAACTGTTTTCAATTTTCTTGATTAATGAAGCATTGTTCAGCTTTGTTTTTGTCAATCTGCCAAGCATGAAATAGTATCTCATTAACCTTTTTTATTGTTTTTCTGGTTATATGAAGTTCAAGACTTTTGCATAAGTTTATTGACTACACATGTTCTTCTTTAAAATATTTTTGTTTCTTCATTTTTCCACTGGATTTTTTTCCTTATACAGTTGTAGATTCTGGTTACTAAATAGCTATAAGTTTTAGCTTGCCACTAATACTTTCACTCTGGTATGTTTGGATGGAATGTAGTATTATATTTTATTGGGACTTTTTTGTTATTTTCTTTCATATTGAACTTGTGTCCTGTTCAAGAAACCCTTTATCACAAGATCAGGAAGATAGCCTCAATGTAGATTTTTTTTTTTTTGCGACAGGGTCTCGCGTTATAGTTCAGGCTGGCCCTGAGCTCACTATGGTGCCCAGGCAAGCCGCTGCGAACTCAGCAATCCTCCTGTCTCTGCCTCCCGAGTGCTGGGATGACAGGCGTGAGCCACCACGTCCAGCATTGTGGTATGCGGTGTTGATTGTTGGTGGGCGTGTCTCCACGCCCAGCATTATATGTGGTTTCCGGGGATCGAACTCAGGACCTTGAGCTTGCGAGGCAGGCGCCGGAACCACTGAGCTAACCCTCCGGCCCTAGATGAGTTTTGTTTTTACATTTTTATACTTAATTCAGCTGGAATTTATGTTTTGGTTTATGAGGGGCTGTGAACTCCCATTCATTTCCTGTTCCTGTGGTTTCCACCTCTTACCACTTTTTCTATCAATATTGTTATATTTGTAAGTTCCATAAACGTGACAGATAATTGGCTCTGTATTTTAATATAGTGCTCAATTTATCTATCTGTATATCTATACTGCTCTGTATTTTAATTACTATGACTTTACACAGAATCTTTGGGAAAACACATTCCTTCAGCTTCTTCTGGAATATGTTGGAGTGTTGTTTAATCTTTTTTTTTTTTTTTTTTTTTTGAGACAGGGTCTCACTTTGCAGTTCAGGCTGGCCCTGAGCTCACTATGTAGCCCAGGCAAGCCTCCGCGAACTCAGCAATCCTCCTGTCTCTACCTCCCGAGTGCTGGGATGACAAGCATGAGCCACCACACCCGGCACTGTGGTATGTGATATTGATACTGACTGCTGGTGGGCGTGAGTCACCACGCCCAGCATTCTATGTGGCTACTGGGATCGAACTCAGGACCTTGCGCTTGCAAGGCAGGCGCCGGAACCACTGAGCTAAATCTCCGGCCCTGTTTGATCTTTGTTTCCTATATGCAAGTTAATTTCAAATTCCAGTCTAATTTGATTTTCATTAATTCAGTTGGTCATTTGAGAGAACTGACATTTACATTGCTTTACTGATCCATGGATATGAGATGTCTTTATTTAGTTTTTATTGTCTTTGTATAATGTTTTGTAGCTTTTTCCTCATAAAAGTAATGCATGAGTAGTTTTCAGATATTATATTACATAGTTACAATTATAACATATTTAAAAATTGTGTTACTTAGTAAAAACTCCTATATTGCTTCTCTGGTCCTTACATTTCCTATTTTTATTTATTCTTTTACATCAACTTAGCACCATTCTGTCAACTAAATGCAGCCAAGGAAGTTTTGACTGAAAGGGAACTATACATATTTATATGCATGGAAGTAACATTTTTACAATGTTCAACAAAGTAATATGTGAAAATTAACATGCCAGTAGAGACTTTTAGATATAGGAGATGAGATAGTCCAGAAGTTTACCAGAAAATGCAGACATTTAGGAGGCATATCTGGAGTTTTTTGAATGTCTTACCCATCTCAAGGCTATACAACATAGATGAAGCATTTATTTATTTATTGCATAGAGTGGTACTGGTGGACCAATGAGGGAGTGTGTTAAAAAAGAGCACTGTGCATGATATCGCTCCAGTTGTGACCAAATGGTATGTCCAACAGTTGTACAGTGGGTAAATAATTTGAGTTATATATATATATATATATATGAGAACACAAGAGAACCTGTGAGGATTTTGAATATCTTAGTGAAAACGATATTTATACACAAGTGTGTATCTTTGTATTTATGTCTATGGAAAAATAAGGGGGATTTAAAGCGTTTTATCTGAGCTTATAGGAGTTTAGTAAATTTTGGTGTGAATTTATCTATTTTTCTTATGTTTCAGCAGAAATTTTTAAAGGACTGCACAAGATGGAAATATGAGTATTACTTTGCCTTAGTAACATTTTATACTTTTCCCCAACTCTGTATTAATATGCACTTTTGTCAAGAGAATCTGAATTTTCAAAATTATGAAATATTTCAAAAAGATGGAGGAGGGCCGGAAGGTTAGCTCAGTGGTTCCGGCGCCTGCCATGCAAGCGCAAGGTCCTCAATTCAATCCCCGGTAACCACATACAATGTGGGCGTTGAGACTCACGCCCACCAGCCATCAATACCACATACTACAGTGCTGGGTGTGGTGGCTCACGCCTGTAATCCCAGCACTCGGGAGGCAGAGACAGGAGGATTGCTGAGTTCGAGACTTGCCTGGGCTACATAGTGAGCTCAGAGCCAGCCTGAACTACAAAGCGAGACCCTGTCTCCAAAAAAAAAAAAAAGATGAAGGAAACTTGTGGACAACTATTGGATTTGTTAAAGAAGATGGTAGAGACTAGTACTTTCACAAATTTTTTGTGAAAATTTTTGTGAAAATTTTTTGATTGATTCACTGAATATTTTTAAACCTTTAGTAGTGATGAATAATAATATTGAGTTATTTTTGCTCTGTCCTCTCCCCCAGCTGTTTTACTATTTTTAGGTATTTTAGTCTGAAGTTTCTAATTGATTAAATATTTGTTTCTCTTTGCATTAACTTCATGTGGCCACTATATCAAATTCCTGTAAACTTGGTGTCTGAAAGTAATATAAGCTTACTTTCTCACATATCTGAGGGCCAGAAGCCCACAATCAGTATCACTGGACTCAAGTCAGGCAAGCAGGGCTATGTTCCTCTGCAAGCTCCAGGGAAAAATTTGGTGTCTTATCCCTTTCTGCTACTGCCACTAGCATTCCTTGGTTTATGGCTGCATCACTATGATCTCTGTAGTAGCACTTCTTCCTCCTTCTCAATTAAACCTTCTTCCATGTTTCCCCAGTGAGGATACAAGTAATTGCATCAAGAGTTCACCAAGATGATCCAGGATGATCTTGCTATCTTAGGAGTTTTACACTGAATGACATCTAAAGGGTCCTTCCTCCAAATAAGTGAACATTGTTTGTGATGATTTGCAGCTGACACCTCTATGTGACCACTATTCAGCTCTCATGTTCATTTGTTTGGCCTTAGGATCATGAAACAAAATGACTGCCACCCAATAGGCAGAACATCTACTGAATCAATCATTACATGCTGAGTCACTCTGATCATCCTTTAGAAAACGGGTTTTCTGTTTTACTAGAGAAGACATGACTAATCCCATTAGCTGGAATTAGAAAGTTGAGAAAGTTTCTGTAGAAAGTATTTTAACAACCAAGCTTCTCCATCCACAGTCCACGTTGCTTCATGAAGGAAGAAACTTCTTGAACGTACATGTTTTCAAATAAAATTGATAGGGACGCCAGCAACACTATTTTCAAGTTGGAGTTCTTGTTCCAAAGAACAGCTTCTTTAAACTTTTTGCTTGTTATTTTTAAGATCACAAAAGATATTTTCCTAGTTTGTGACCCTGTTGTGGGTTTGTTCTGAGAATCCACAGACATTGTATTTTATTTTTTTTGTGTGTGGATTAGCTCTATTTCTATTTAGAATGTTAGAATACTGTATTGGAAATTTTCAAGGCTAGTATGTTCCTTCACACAAGGGAAACTTCTGTTATAAATTTACAAATTCTCAATTTAAATCCTAAAACTTGTTATCGATGTATAATATAAGGTCATTAAAATAGTTCAAATGATTGTTTAAGCAGTAACTCTTAGGCATGCAGCCATATGCAAGTAAATGCTTCTATATCAAAGGGATCATTTCAGAAACCAATGATTAGAAAATGTTTTGTTTTAGATTTCCCTTCCATGAAGCCGTGCATGAAAATCAATCTTGTGACTTAGGCTAACTCTTGTTTACAGCTAGAGGAGTTGTGCCAGTGAAGATGTTTTTGCTTACAAGTAAAGAAATGCATTTCTTAAGTGACTTAATAGTATTATTTCTCATAACAAGGTGCTGAGGAGATACTATGAAAAAGACTGTGTTAGTTCTGAATATCATGTTCTTTTCCATAGTGACAGCAAACAAAGGCAACAAAAGTTCTTTCTTTTTTTTTTTCTTTTCTTGGCTTTTTTGTAGGAGACAAAGATGTTTTCCCACTGTCTCACAAGGATACTACCATCCTCCCATTTGTCAGATGGGTCGCATAGCACGTAAGCCTTGATTTCCGACAAGGAAGAGTGGAAAAACACATTTCTGGCATATTAATTTTTCTTCTGTGCGTACCAGAATTCACTTTGTTCTCATGGAAAGCAGACTGCTCAAGTTCATAATTACAAAGAACTTGACAAGTCCTTTAACACATCCCCTCCCCCTTTACAAAATTCTCAATAGCAAGTCTAGGGCCATTGAAAGGCTTCTTGGTAGTGATGCAAATGGTGAAGAACTGGGAACAGATCCTAACTGGGTACTAGGTACTCCTCTTGTAAAACGGGAATGATTCTATGTTCTTTAAAGCATGTCTAGGAGGAATAAGATTGGGGACATGTAAAACTGGGATTGTTATTGGAGAGTTTATCTCACTGTATGGTAATTTTCAGTTATGTCATTTACTTATCTACAATAATCCAGAGCAGCGTTCAAGTATTTTGAAAGGGTCCTCTGTCTCTTAATTACTGAGAACGCCAAAGAGTTTATGGTTGTCTGAATTATACCTACCATTAACGTACTGAATATATGAAAGTTGTTTAAAAATACTAGCAAAGAAAAGCTGTTGTAGGTGTCAGAATGATGACATCACACAGTACAGGTATCCTCCAGAAAACTGTAATCCTGTGAGAAAGTGAAGGTGAAAAGGGCAAAGGAGGCATGCATAGTACTGTGAATAATTGTTTGACCTCACTAGAAATCCCAGGGGTCCCCGATCTCCCTTTGAAAACGGAGCTCTGAGGCGAAGACTGTGTCCAGGAGGTGGGCTCTCAGTACTGCCTGGTGAAGAAATCCCAGACTCCGCGGATCCAGAGGAGGAAACCCAGGATTTGAGAGGCCCAAACTAGCAGAGCCCCCAGAGCTCCGTTACACATTTTTGCAGCAACTGCGGCATTCCGTAACGCGACTACGGCCTTAGCAACCGTTTCTCCTTCGCCCCTCCGCCACTGCTCTCCAACATGCAACCTCGATAGGTCACCTCGGTTCCCGCTACACTGGCCAGAGCGACCCACTGGGACACGCTGGTCCCTAGGGCCCAGAGACACGCCCCGCCCTGTCGCCTAGCCGCTGTACCCTGGCTTCCAAGACAACCAGGCGTCACCGCCCCTCGATCCCGCCCCCTCGGGCTAAACCATGCGCTTCCTCTCATGCAGGGGGAGAAAGGGATTTGTGAGAGCACCTCAGAGCTTTCTACCCTATTTTGCTCACTTAACTTGAAAGATACATTTACTAATCTCTTTAAGATGCCAGATTTGTGAGGGTAACACGGCATTTTCCTTCTCACGCTCGAACACTCTCGCTGCAGCCTAGTGGTCTGACCCGCGAGGGAGCCTCACGGCCGGCGCGCGCGTCGGCGTAGGGGCGGGGCCGTCCGCACGACGTCACGCGCAGGGGCGGGGTCGCACGCCGCGGGGAGGGGAGGCGGGCAAGATGGCGCCGGGCGAGTGATTCTCCCCGGATCCCCCAGCAGCTGCGGAGACGCCGGGGCGGGGGGTTCTATCTGCGCTGCCCGCCTTCCTCCTCCTCTCCCCGCCCCCGGAGGCCTCGCCTTCGCTACTTCCCTCCACCTCGGGGGGTGGGCTAGATTGTTGGGACACCATGTCGGACTCTGAGGAGGAGAGCCAGGACCGGCAACTGAAAATCGTCGTGCTGGGGGACGGCACCTCCGGGAAGGTCAGTCCTCGAACGGGCGCGGCCCCGGCGCCCTCAGGCTCATCCTTGCCGCCTGGCGTCGCCTGACTTCCCCTAACCCGGCTGCTGTAGGCCACCTGCCTAGTGGTGGCCGAGGGCGGACGGAAGCGGGCGCGGCGGAGGCCGACGGGAGTTGCCTTACGCCCCCTTAGGAAAAACAAAAAAGTCCGTTCCCAGCTGCGCCTGGATCACGATCTCCTCAAGACTCGGGTCGGCGTCGTCTCCTTGGAAGCTTTCCCGCTTCTCCCCTGAAGGACTTAGAGATCTGCCAAAGCGTCTTTCTTCCCTCCCTTTACCTGCGGCTCGGGTCACGCCTGCGCCCCCTCCCGTTCCTGATGCCTGCACTGCTCCTCGAGCTCCCAGGAGCTTTGCTCAGGAATCAAATTCCCTTGGTGATTCCTGGGGATCCGTCACTTACTGGTCGGGTCACTGGAGGGCACAGTGCGAGCCTGCCTGCGATTCCTCTGTAAGATACCCAGTGTTTGGTGTCCCCGCAAAGGGTGAAACGTTAAAATAATTGAAAACGCACATAAAGCTTCTAGACTACGGTGTACACTCAATAAACAGTTGGGATTTCAGTGTCCTACGTGTTCTTCACCTCAGTTCCCAGCGCAGCACCTGTCCTTAGGAGGATCCATTCAGTAAATGTTTATGGCGCCCCCCCTTGTGGGCAGGGCGCTAGGGCAAAGCCACCAGCCTGCGAGGGGCGTCCCTGCCTTCAAATTTAGCCGGGTGGCTGTGGCTTCAGTGATTGAGTGTGAGAATACCCTGCGGTCAAGCGATTTCCTTAGGTTCTAGGAAGAATGGGGCCCTGGAACTCCTGAAATGGAATAAAGTGCCCCGTACTTGCCCGAGGGAGGGAGTCTCTAGGATCTCAGAGTGCCTGCCCCCCGGCCTGCCAGCGCAGTGAAGGGCCTCTGTCCAGGGTGCCTGCACACCTGTCGCTTCTGTCAAGTACGCCCACACTCGGGCTCCTGTGGATGTCGGTGGTTGTCTGTCTTTTTCCTCTCTCCCTTTTCCAGCCAATCTTCAGACTCACTAGTTCTTAGCGCTGCCACTTTCCCATTTTCAGCTCACATTTCCGTGTTGCTGATGTAGTTGGGGCTCTGGTTTCTGTGGTGACGGCTTCTGTTTGCATCCCGCTGGCAGCAGTGCACCCAAGTTGCTGCTGCTGCTTTTGGTTCTGAAATTGGAATTTTTCGCGTTCCTGGGAAAGATGTCAGTCGTATGCAAAACTGGATGTTCTGTTGACTTCTCTGCTGTCTTTCCAGTATAATTTATTGCAAAAATTTATTCTAAGGAAACAATTTAATATTCTGTGATTACCTTTAGATATTTTGGGGGAATAAAAGAACTTTGGGTTACTTTACGAAGTATTCTATAAGGTTTTGTACACTTAGAAACGTTTTGGAGTAAATGAGTTGTTATAAATCATCGAACTTTTGACATCTTTACTGAACAAAAATTGCGACTTAGATTTTTATCATTTTCTCATTTAGTTTTTAAACTAATTTAAATGTAATTTTTTAGTATGATTATTTTGAGGGAAAGTCTCCCTGTGTAGCCCAGGCTGCCTTTGAACTTCCAGTCCTCTTGCCTAAGCCTCTGGGAGTGCCGAGATTACAGACCTTTGCCATAAGGTCCAATTTACTTAGATTTTTAAACATCACTTAATTATTTTATTTTCCAAAATTTATTGCTTTCAGTTCATGACTGAGCTTCTTTCTCATTTATAATGATAACATTCTATAGTGGTAATACAGTTGCAAAAAGACTCTTAAATTGCCTATTGTCCTTCTTGCTCTTGTATTTTTTGAATCTTTTGTTCCATTTCCTTCTAGTACTCATCTATTGTACGTGTTACTTAAAATGTGTTAATGATTTTGTATCTAGTTTTTAAAATACGTTAGACTATCATACCGGTTTTCTCTTTGCTGCTAGTTTACTATAATTATTTTTTCATCTCTTCTTACAGCTCTGTCGGGCACAGAACAAAACATATTTTTTTTTTTGCTTTCCTATTGTTGACTCCTGGGTGTCATTCTGCCTCAGAGAGAACAATGATCATTTGTGGTGCTCTGACTTAGGGTTCATCCTGTAGTCAACTTTTCTGCCACAAATTTTCTGAAAGGAGCATCTGAAACCTAACTTTCAAGCTACCCTAACCTTCCTTTAGTCTTTTATCAAACATGTTTTTTCCTCTCTACTCTGCACGGACTTTTAAATTATTGTCAGCTACCAACATACCTATTCCCTTTCTTTTGCTGTTCTGTTGTGAACAACTCTATCACTTATGTATTTATTTTGATTTAACCCTTTGCCATTTCTTTTTTCTCTTTTAGCATTAGCTTTTTTTTTTTTTTTTTGCTGGTTTTAACCCTGGGCATTTTTGTAATACTGACAGAGTGATAGAGAAAAGTACTGAGATGACCACTAATGTTTCTCCCAAGAGGAATTTAGCTCCTCCCTCCAGTAACAAATGTTTCTGTTTCTTCCTGTTCTGATCGATAACTTTAGTTTTACTTTACATTTTCTTAAGGTTTTTTGAGGCAAAACATTATTTTTGGTTGTCATATCAGTGTTTATAAAGTTGGTTTATAAAAGAAATTTTCCAAATCCATATATGTAAAATCAGATAAAAATATTTTAGATGAGATAGGTGTTTGTTCACTTTATAATTATTTCAGAAGGGTGTTTATACGGTAACTTAAGAGAAATCTCCCAGTGTGAAAGATGGCATAAAGGTGGGGAAATTGAAAACGAAGTGCCGGCTACTGATTCAGTGGTTTCTCTGTATAATTTTTTTAGCAAGATGTCAAGAGATAATATAAAAACTTATTTTCATACTCTATATTTTCTGTACAGTTTATACCTTATTCCATTTAAGCATTCTGTGATTTTGAGACTTTGTGTTAGCATCAAATGTTTGATAGAAGGGCTTTAAAAATCTCATAGTCTTGTTTCCAAATAAAGAACCTTATTCAGAATTTTCCTGAATTCTAATTTATAGAAAAAAATTAACTATGAATTTTAGAGTGAAAAAAGTATCTCAAATGAGATGCTGCTATGTGCCTTCTGAGTTTTTCTTTAACTTTTAAAGGTTTCAGCTTTCTGAGTTTTTCTTTAATTTTTAAATATTTCACATATTGAAATATGTGTTTATAGTTACTTTTCTCTAGAACACTGAGATTCGTCACAAGTGATTTTGTGCTTTAAATTAGACAAGTTCAGTGACATCACTGAAGCTAAAAGAAAACCAAGAATTTTTTAAAAAAGAAATACTAAATTCTTTTATTTACATCTCAATTTTGATATTGATACGTCTCAAGAAGATAACAAATGTCAGTTTATTTCTAAATGTCTAAAGAAATATCCTTCATATGATAATTCTCAATAAATGGTTGATCATAGATCTTAGAAATGTCACAAGTTCTGAATATTTTAATACAAAAACATTTGGAATTATATTGTGGAAATTGCCATTTGTATGAAAAGTACTGTTTTTGGATAGGTGGGTTATCTTGTTAAAAGGAATTGCAATTTGACAAAAGTTTTCTTTTTTATTCATGTACTTAAATCATAACCCTAATCTACCTTGGAAATTGCATTTTAGTTTTCATTATTTTAAGAGTTGACATCTTATTTTAATTTTTAAAATAAAGGATTCCCCCAACTATGGCAGCCTGTCTTGAAGAATGTAAAGGCTTAGATACACTGTCTTTGTTTTTCCTTTCAGAAGATTTTAAAATAAGAATAGTGAACTTAAAATGTGTTAGAAGTCTGAGTTATTTCATTTTGTTTTACAAAATGATTATTTATTGCTTCGATAAAAATGGCATTCTAAAAGAAAACTAGAGTTTTCGAATGAAACTTATTTTAAAACAGTACATATCTAGTTATAATGTGATCTTTTAGCAATACAGTCCTTGGATGGAAAATACTTATTTTACTTTATATTTAGAGATACTACCTTGTTATTTAAAAATACATTACAAAGGTCATTCTACATAATTATTTTGTTAATATCTTTAAAATAGAGAAAAATTTGAAACTTAAGATGTTTTTCTTACAGAGGAAAACTTTTTTTCCAAAAGTATTTTTCCCTTCCTTAATTAGTGCATCTTATTAGCTGAGGGCATGATCACCCTCCGACTGTTTAACTTCAAAGCCAAACTTGGAGTTTTCTGAAATTTTTGATTGAATTGTTATGTGAGATTCAGGTCTTTAATCTTGTTGCTTTAGTCTTTTTTCCCTGATAATTCCCTAATTCTAATTTCCACAAAGGAGAAGGCGCTTGACAGCTGGCTCATAAGGAGATCTAATTGCTTAATTTGTCGTCCTCCTTGCTGGCTGCTTGCAAGTGAAGTCTACCTAGTGGTATCTACCTACCCTCCCTTTGTAAGCAATTGGAGCTGTTTAAAATTGCTTATTGGATTAACTGGAGAACAAATATTAAGATTACTTAATAAGATTTAGTAGTGATCTTAATGTTTATATTTTTAAAGACATAAATTAATTTTGATATTCTGTATATCAATTTTTTTAGACCTCCCTAGCCACATGTTTTGCCCAAGAAACTTTTGGGAAACAGTACAAGCAAACTATAGGACTGGATTTCTTTTTGAGAAGGATAACGTTGCCAGGTAAGAGACTAAAAAGTTTTAACATATTTTATTATGTTTGTCTTAATGATAAGAGACATGAGGCAGAAATGTGTAAAATAAATATTGGGGCTGCTTCTGCACAAAAATATATGTAATTGGTAATTTTTTTTCATGAAGTTATCTCACTGCTATCTTCCATTAACATGTACTCTGTGTGGATATGCGAAAATCACCACCAGCCCCTCACTGTTTTTGGCCACTGTACATTTTTGGGGATAAACAATAGTTACTTATATAATTTAAAAGTCTTTAAAAAATTAAATACTAAGCATTTGTTAGCAGACATTAAATGTGAAAAGATTGGAAAGGATTGTTTTTGAATATTATTTTGATTAGCTTCTGCTTTAGTTTTTTTGCTTGAAAGTTGGGCCAGAAGTATAATGTAGCTGTGGAACTTCTGTGCTCTAATATGTGAATGCTGTTTTATGCAAGGCAGCATGAAATTGCTGGCATTTAATAGACCACTAAAATTTAGGGTCCCTAGGCACTCATAAAAATACAGTTTGAGCATTCAAGATGTTTCAGTTCACCATGCAAAGAAACTATTTAGATGCCAGTTGCAGCACATTTTGTGGGAAATACAGGGAAATAATAACACAAAACGAGTGGTTTATGTTTTAAGTTAGTTTCTGAACAATTGGGGCTTTAAAATGCCCTGTATATTCAATCTCAGTGTTTAAATTATATGTTTAAAGTATTTTATTAATAGTTTATCTTGATTGACTTTATAAGCATCCCCTCTGTTCTCTGTGAGAACACATATTTGAATAAAATTGTTTGAAGTGTAATGTCAGACTCATCCTGGAATTCATGTATTAGGACAAGGCTTAAGAAGTTTCAGTATTATTGCAATAAGTTAGCCTCTCAGACCTCTCCTCATGAAGTTATAGAAAAGCTAAGGAAAGTTCTTGGTAATTGGAGGTATTCTTCCTGTCTTACTACTAATACAGTGTTATATTTTATGATGGTTTGTATTTGTTATCAAGGAAGATTATATTCAGAGATACAGCATGAAGAAGAAAGAATTTTGATTATTCTGACTTTGCTATGACTAAGGTTTAATGAGCAAGGTTGAATGAGAAGCATAGGTGCATTTTATTTCATTTCTATTTTCTTTTAATACATTTAATACTGAAAATGTAATTTTATTTATTATTACTCTTGATTAATTCTACCTTCAGAATAATTAGAGCAATACACAGTAAAATACATGCAGTCATATAATATAAATACCAAAAACTTACTTCTACAACATTTCTTTCAGAAATGCTAGTTGTGTACAGAGAACTTTAATGCAGTATTTAGTTGTCAGCTATTATATTTTAATATTTAACAAATCACCTGGTTTTTTTCCTCATTTTAATTTTTCTGATTTTTTATTTGAGAGACTTAATTCAAATATTATAAAAAACTGGCTTTGGATATTTTATCTAGGTGATGTTTGTGATAATTGCTGATCTGTTGCACAATATGACAGATTTTAAAATTTTGATTATGTTGTAAAACATTTTCATGTACTCAGAATCCAAATTTATAGTATATTTTAGACTTAGAACATTTGTAGGTTACAAAATGATGAGGAAATGTATACTTGTAATGAATGTATATTTTAGATTTCTTGATGATATTTTTATTTTGATGAGCAGTGTTTCAGAAAAAAAGTTTATTTTTAAAAGTCAGTTGATTTTCTACAGGTGACAGACTGAACTAAAGTAAAAATTATAGTAGACATTTCATTGTGAAAAATTGTTTTAGTGTATCTTGATGTTATATAATTGATATTATTGAAAGGAGGTGAATAAATAACAGGGTTCCTAGTCTTTATAAGTGTCAGTGTAATGATTATCATTTGCTAAGTAAAACACAAGCAGCACTTTTGATTTTATAGTAAAGCAGTATAATATGTGACTGTAGTATTTATTGCTAGTTTAGTAAGTTTTCTGGCCAGTCAGATTGTTAAGAATGCAAACCTCCTATCCATCCATTCACATTCAGGGTCATTACTTTGCAAAGACTCATCCGTTTGAATGCATTTCATGATCTGGTATGCTGTATAGTCTGGATGCAACCACTGTGCAGATTTTACTGCTAACATAGTGTATCTGTTAGTCAAAGATTCTGCTGATAGAGCTTCTTAAGAGCCTTAGTCCAAATACTTTCAGGAAGCTTGTGGGTATAGTCCAGTAAACAGAGTTCTACTGTGAAAAGGATTTCTAAGTCTTTAGTATAAGAAGTGGGCAGTCTTGTGTTTTTAGTTCCATCTTGACTGTGCAGCACTTTAGCTAAGGTTAACCAGGGCACCAAGTGTACTTTTACAGGGTCACCGTTGAATCCGCTTGGTGGCTTTGATTTGTACTAAAAACAACTTACCTATATTTTGTCACCTCATTTGTTTTTTTTGGTTGTCATTTCTTTCAGAGGAGCAGAGATTGTGTAGCATTTTACATTTGAGATTAGTTTACTGATAATTTCCTCAATGTTTTTTATTTCTTGGAAATTTGTATTAAATTCTTGGTTTTCTTATAAATTATATTATTTGATTACTCTTACACAGCTTTATAGTTATGTCATTCTGAAAATATATAGTAGGAAACTTCATATATTTATGTCTGTAAAAAGAGAAAATTGAATTAAATTGTATTTTCATTTGTCTTTCAGATACAGAATCCCTATTTTTTAGTTTTATTTTGTTAATAAGCCTAAAACTCAAATGTAGAAATTAGAAATATATTTCTAGGTATGTGAAATAATTATAAGGTTTATATCATTTGTTGATGCTATATAATAGTGATCTTTTTACTAGTATGCCAGAAAACATACATTAAGGACAAATCTACCGGATTATCATTAGTGCATAGCTATTTTTACTTTGGAGTCACTAGAACTTGTATTTTAAAAAGCAAAAACAAACAACAATTTTCATTTTGAAAGGTACACATTTAAATGAATGCCTTTGACAAATGAGTATACATTGAATAGGTGACTCAGGGTTTTGCAATGATTATAGTCAGTTTGGCAGTGTAATTAAGGGCATGTTTCTAAATTTGTAATTGAAGTATGTACAATACCTGATATAGATGGGATCTGAATATCAGAATGCATTTTTTTTTTTTTTTTGAGACAGGATCTCACTTTGTAGTTCAGGCTGGCCCTGAGCTCACTATGTAGCTCAGGCAAGCCTGGAACTCAGCAATCCTCCTGTCTCTGCCTCCCAGTGCTGAGATTACAGGCATGAGCCATGAGCCACCATGCCCGGCTGAATATCAGAATGTAAAGAAGGAAAGGAAAGAAATTTCAAATTATCTTGATCTGAGGGCAAGCAGTAGGGATTATGTTGACCTTGAAGAAATGAGATTAAATACTTTTATATTAAGGATTACCTAAAATCTTACTGTATAGATGTTGCTATTGTTAAGCCTTGTCTTTTAATTGAAACAAATGTCTATGAAGTGTTTTGCAATTTTTTCTGTTTAGGGGCTCTGAAACTACTTTAATATACCCTTAGTGATGGCTAGCCCTCTCACCTTCTTAATTTCCTATGGTGTTGTAGGAGTATAATTTCAGTCTCACAAATTTAGGTTTTTAAGAAATTAAGTTTATAGAAGTTGTTGGACAGATCTTAGTTTGTGATATTTACTTCAGAGTTAGGGCTGTAAGAACATGCTGGTTGTTCATCTTTTTTTTGTCTCTTGAAGGAATTTGCACAATACTGTGAATTAAGGAATATGTGCAAATATTTATTCTGTGAGTGTTGAAGGTGTGGTCTGCAAGAGTGGGGGATGAACTGCAGTAGTTCTCATTGATGCTAACGGAGGTTCCTCCTAGCATTCCTCCGCGCTGTGGCCATGGAGCAGACCCCTAGCGAAATAATGGAAAGCTTGTAAGACAGGCCCAGAGGCTCACAGTAAGGGTGAGATATACTGGTTGATTCACTGTCATGCTTTCTTTTCATTTACACACTTAAATGCCGTGACTGACATTCTGACTTTAGTGTTTTACACTGGTATACATTATTATCTTAATAATCCTTTTTGAAGTAAGATCATTTTTTCAGTTTTTAGTTTGAATTTTCCTCATTGGCAGATCATTTAGAAGATACCAATTTAGACCACATAATGTGAGGAAAACTAGTTTGAAATATTAATCTAAAATGCATATTGAACTGTTACATGACTTTAATATCTTACTCATTAGTTGTATTAATAAAAATTACTTATCTCAAATATTTGCCTCAGTCAGATGCTGTGTAAAATGCACAAATTAATTTTTAAAGATTACCTTTTAGTGTTGTAGGATACTTTTGTAATGTTTATGGGAAGAAGATTCATTATACCATTTATGAAGATTTTGAAAAACCTGTAATTATTTCAATGGCTATCCTTTGAATAGCTATGAATGCATCAAATTTTTAAAGATACATTGAGTCTCTGTGTCTCACATCAGTTCTGAGTAAGACTATGGAATGTGTTTATAATTTAGAGGTAAAATTTGAAATGTAATTTTTGATTGTTTACCTTTACATATAATAGTGGACATTAAAATTAAAATTGATTCATTTGAATTGAAATTATGGCCACATCTTTGTAGTCTGTTATTATTCTGTGAATTTTAGAACCCATAGAGTTTAGAACTGACAGCAAAATTCCTATGTATGATTGGGTGGGTTTGTATATCAGGCTTTGAGTTTTATTTTTAAAGTGTATTTCTCACTCCATGCATATGGAATGAGAAGAAAATTAGTGTTCCTTCCCTCTCTGCCTCCTGTCCTCCTTCTTTTCTTCCCGTTCTGCCTGCCTGTCTCCCCTACCTTCCTTTCCCCCTCTTTCCCTTGCTCTTTCTCTTCCTTCCTTTTTTTCTAAGGCTTAAGTTTTTAAATTAAAGCTAACTTTATTTTCCTTTATTTTAAATAATATTGTAAATGCAGTTCCATGGACATTTATAAAGAGACAGATCTTCATTCCCAACTGTGATTTCTTTGAGATTATTTTTCACAGTTCCAAATATTTGACCATATGAGTTTGCAGAATAAGAGGCAAATTAGGTTCAGTTTATCCTTATGACTTAATTTGTGAAACTGTACTCAGCTGCTACATTGTTACTTTTTGTATTCTTATTTTATGTTCTATTTTTGGATTTTAGGAAATTTGAATGTTACTCTTCAAGTTTGGGATATAGGAGGGCAGACAATAGGTGGAAAAATGTTGGATAAATATATCTATGGAGCACAGGTATAGTATGAATTCTGATTATTGTAGAATTGAAATACTTCTTTTACCAAAACCCTTGCAGATGTGTCTGTATACGCACGCGCATGCACACACACACAGACACACACACACACACACACACACACACACACTTTCTTCCTAATTTGATTTTTACCTGAGATGTAGACAGACTCATTTGATACCTGTGCTAGTCCTTTGATTTTATTTTTTCCAAATTATGTTTAGAATGATGTTGGTGTGTGAACAGGTGATGCTAACTGGTGAGAACTGGAAAGCTTTTTAACAGTTTTATATGCTGCTTTTATTACTAGGTATTATTACCAGCAGCTGAAAAAGTACAGTTATAAATGATGTTTTGATATTAGCTAATTTGATTATAATGCCTTGTCATATGACCAAATGAAAAATGGAAATTTAATTTTATTTTAAGTTATGAGGACAAAAAACATCTGTCTCTGATTTTGGTGTGTGACTTGGTCTAGCAGATAACTATAATTCTTCAAATTTGGCTGGGCATTGTGCTGCATGACTATAATTCCACTTGTGAGCCTTAGGCTGACATTCTAGGCTACATTGCAAGGCCCTGAAAAACCCAAAGCCAATCCCCCTTGTAGGGATCTTCCCAAAAGAGTTAAAGTTGTGGTATTACAGAGACATCTGCACACCAGTGTTTATAGCAGCATAATTTGTAATAGTTAGATCTTGAAATAAGCTTTTTTTGTCCATGAGCAGTTGGATGGATAGAGACAATATAGTATCCATACACAATGGATGCATGCACTCTGTCATAAATAAAATTAAACTTGAGACATGTTTTGGTGAACGCCCACCGGCAATCAATACCGCATACCACAGTGCCAGGTGTGGTGGCTCACACCTGTAATCCCAGCACTTGGGAGGCAGAGACAGGAGGATTGCTGAGTTTGAGGTTTGCCTAGGCTACATAGTGAGCTCAGAGCCAGCCTGTACTACAAAGCGAGACCCTGTCTCAAGAAAACAAAACAAAACAAAATTCTTTGGCAACATCAGCTTTCAGTTGACATGGCTTATAGGTTTTTAGGTAAAGTCACACAAATAGGAACAGATGTGTTGTAGTAATATACTTAGAAAAATTAATTACTCTGAGCACATTCAGTGAAGAAGTTGTTGCTGTTTTTTTTTTTTAATCTTATTGCCTTTATTCCGCTGCCAGCCCAGCTGTCCCCACTGCAGGGCACAGGGCCATGCTTTCAATACACTCACTTATGCGCTCTGTGCTCTGTGCGCACACACACACTCACACACACACTTGCCCTCACACTGCATACATCCTGTCTCTGGCTCCAAGAGCCAGTCTTGGGGGTGGCATGGGCTGCTCCTCAGCCTGCCTCCACCTGCCCTTCTATGACAGTACCAAGGGCAGGGATGGGGGCAGGGCCCTCAGCCCCCAGAACAAGTCCCTGTGCAAACCGGAGGTGCCGACTGGCATAGGGATGGGGATGTCACATCTCCCTATCCCTGGAATCCCCTCCTCTAGATCCTGAGTTGTTGCTGTTTTAATGCTTTGACACATTGGTTTTTATGAATGAGTTCAGAAATACAGTAATATCATTTAATGTAATTATATGATGAAGTAGTTACTGTGTGTGGCATATAGCTAATAATGAAGTACAGTCTGCTTACTGAGTTCAGTGTGTGATGCTTATTGATGTTCTATTAATTTTTGCTTTTTCTTTTTAAACTAGTATGTATCTTTAACATCATCATGAGACATGAAGACAGTACTCAAAATCTTCATTTAGTTTTAATTTGATTTTGATTAGCAGAAGCATAAAGTTTGTATTTGGTGCTATGTTTCTTATAAAAAATGAATCTATATACTAGAGAGGATGTTCATATTTATACAATATTTGGTTCTTGTAAAAAACCATTGGAAAAATGAATGCTAATTTATTTTGTAAAATATTTAAGAGATAACATAAGACTAATATGGTTCTAAATCATGTATTAAGGCCCAGAGATTTTTTTTTTTTTTTTTTTTTGAGACAGGCTCTCGCTTTGTAGTTCAGGCTGGCCCTGAGCTCACTGTGTAGCCCAGGCAAGCCTTGAACTAAGCAATCCTCCTGCCTCTGCCTCCTGAAGGCTGGGATATATAGGATTTTTTTTTTTTTTTTTTTTTTTTTTTTTTTTGCTTTTTGAGACAGGGTCTCGCTTTGTAGTTCAGGCTGGCCCTGAGCTCACTATGGTGCCCAGGCAAGCTGCCACGAACTCAGTAATCCTCCTGTCCCTGCCTCCCGAGTGCTGGGATTACAGGTGTGAGCCACCACGTCCGGCATTGTGGTATGCGGTGTTGATTGTTGGTGGGCGTGTCTCCACGCCCAGCATCACATGTGGTTACCGGGGATCGAACTCAGGACCTTGTGCTTGCAAGGCAGGCGCCGGAACCACTGAGCCAACCCTCCGGCCCAATATATAGGATTTTTAAAAAAATAAAAATTAAGTGTGGTCTGACTTCCTGTGACATTTGACTCTAGGTGTGTCAAAATAGCTTTCTATAGGACAGCTAGAGTTAGTGAAAAATAGGAGTACTTTATGTATCTTGGTAAATAATAGAAAATTCAGTCAAATTCCATTTTTTCATTTAAAAATTAGGGGAATATAATGTTCATGAATTAGATTCTGTGATTCAACTGTACTTTAAAATAATTTAAAATTTATTTATTTAAATTACTTAGAATTTCTTAGTGTATAAATACAAATAGTGGCATGGAAGTCACAATAATGTGAAATTTACCATTCTGAAATGTACAGTCAGTGGCATTGACTATATTCACAACATTGTGTAAATCTTAAACCACTGTAAATTCTATGTTATTACATAGTTTCCTTTTAGGCATTAATGTGAAAATGTGTACAACGTTCAAGAATTCCCATATTTTTTGAGAGTACTTGGGTTTAATGTCTCTATTCTTTTTTAATACACTTCATTTCTTTGGAGAAAGAAATTTCTTAGAACTTGTTCTGTAAGGCTTCTATGTTGAAAATACATTTTGATATTTTTCTTTCTTATGTTTTTATACTTTATAATTTCTTTGACTTTTGTAAGCACAATGTTTTATTAAACCACAGTGTAGTGCAGTGTTTTGGGGAAATTCATGAATATTTTAATGAAGTTGTCTTAGAAAACTGGGAGTTTTGAGATGATGAAATTAATTGTCATAAATTGATGATGAATTCTAAACTAAATGCTGTGTAAAACACATAAAGCACACTTATCAGTAGTCTGTTACAGTACAGAGAAATAGTATATTTAGGCCACAGAAGCTCTCACTCATTATTTACAACAATAACCTGGAGAAAAATATTGCTTCTCAAAAACAATGCCTTAAAAATTCTAATATACTTAGTATTTATAAATTATGTAATCATGTATTCATTAAAGTAGACTTTATTTGCTCCTAAAGTTGGAGATGTTTGAACAATAGAAAGTAATATTTTGGATTTGATTCATATGCCTGGGATCAGAAATCTGCAAATAATGTTTTGACAAGCTATTTTGAGGGCATCTGTTTAAAATATTATTTAGGATTTCAAAATATCTTTAATATATTTTTAAATTAATTTGTCTACATTATATCATAGTTTACTTTGATTTTGGATAATTGGTAATGTGTATAGTATATCATGATAATTTTGGATTCCTGTACCTGGCTGTCACCCTTAGTTCCAGGAATTTATTTTAGATTCATTAACTATTGTTTATGTGAGAATTATTTTACACATGTATGGGCTATTAAAATAGGAAATTATGCTTTTGAAGCATTTGAAAAGGAAGAAGCTTATTCATAGGCTAGAGAGTATCTTAGGTCTGTCTATATCCAGCTGAATATTTTACCCTCTTTACTTTCTGCCTGGTAACATTAAACTTTGGCAATAGACTGTTGAACAGTATTGGTTGAAACAAAATTGAATTGACACTCCCCAAAAATTAGTGAGATATTTTGGAGAGAACTAGTTCTAAGAATTGAAATTTGTGCCGGTTAAATTCCCAGATTTTAAATTAACTTAACATTTTCTAGGAGTCTTCAGAAAGATGTTATAGGCTGTTTTTCCTAGTGGTTAGGAGCAAACACACAGTACATAGTGTTTAGTGCCCTGTAACCTGTGGCTAACAGAGGCTAACAACTCACCTCAGAGAAGGACTGGATGTTTCATTTTTGTAGCTCTTTCCATCCTGGAATCTAAGTGGTTTGCAAACACTACCTCACTGAGCATAAACTCAATGAAGTGTAGTCATTTGTGAGGGAGAACACAACTGCTATTGTGTGCTGGTGCCCCACACAAATGTGTCCGTCTCTTAACAAAATGGTTTGGTGGCTATATCACAACGGGGGTGAGAGCACGTCTCAAAACTGGACTCCCTGACAACCTCTGCTGTCTGTAGCTGAAGTTTTTAGTTGGGTATCTTCCAGCTTATGGCTAGTTATAAACCTCTTTTGCATTTGTGTTTCTTATAGGTTATACTTAGTGTTGTTTTGGCTATTATATATTCTATTTTATATTCTTAATTTGATTAATCCTTTATATAAAGGATAAAAATAAGATCATTTGTAGTTCAGGGAGAAAAAAATAGCCCACATTTTGGTAATGAGGGCACCTTTCATTTTTGTGTACACTGGGTTAAGCACATATTAAATTGTATAACTAAGTCCACGTAATATTTTACTGTTAAGACTGTTAGGTGTTGACACCAGTGTTTGCTACTTAACAGCTGTTAATAATTAACTTTGAAATGGTATCTTTTTTGATTTTCTGACTCATCATGCATATGTTAAATGAAATACATGAAAATAAAATTTTTTTTACTCAATAAGTTTATTGGTAGTTTTAGGCATACATTATGATCACATTCATTCTTGGGAATTTTTTCCTGTACATGATGTATCTTGACTCTTCTATTCCCCTTTCCCTCCCTTCAACTTCTCCACCTTTCCTATTACAAAAGCTTTGTTTCCATTTTTTCTTTCTTATTTTTTTTATTTATTTATTTTTTTTTTTGCTTTTTGGAGACAGGGTCTTGCTTTGTAGTTCAGGCTGGGCCTGAGCTCACTATGGTGCCCAGACAAGCCACCGTGAACTCAGCAATCCTCCTGTCTCTGCCTCCCGAGTGCTGGGATTACAGGCGTGAGCCACCACGCCCAGCATTATATGTGGTAACCGGGGATCGAACTCAGGTCCTTACG
>PVIC010030356.1:0-21961 GCA_004025085.1 Thryonomys swinderianus
AGATAGAATCAACAACTGGGATCTCATCTTACTAAAAAGCTTCTGCACAACAAGAGAAACTACCAACAAAGTGAAAAACAACAATACAGGTAGAATTTTACCAGCTGCTTCTCAGACAAAGGACTACTATCTGGAGAATACAAAGAACTTTAAAATAATCAACTCCCCAAATTTAAAGTTCCAATTCAAAAATGGGGATCTGAAATGAACAGACATTTTTCAGATGAAGAATAAAAGCAGTGAAGAAGCACATGAAGAAATGATCAACATCACTGGATAATAGAGAAATGCACATGAAAACAACATTAAGCTTCCATCTCACTAAACAAAGAATGTCTACTATTATTAAATCAGCAATAACAAATGCTGGTGAGGCTGTGGGGAGAAAGGAACTCTTCTCCACTGTTAGTGGGAACGTAGACTGGTGCAGTCACTGTCAAGGTCAGTGTGGAGATTCTTTGAAAGCTAGGATTTGAGGTGCCATTTGACCCAGCTATTCCCCTTCTAGGAATATACATCATAGAATTAAATCATATCACAGCCAAACATGTGCACCCATGTTTACAGCAGTTCAGTTTGTGATAGCTAACTCTTAGAAACATTCCAAATGGCCATCAACAGGGGACTGGATAAAGATGATTTTTGCTATAAAAGGGAATATTAATCATAAAAAATGATAAAATTGAGACTTTTATACTCAAGAGGATGTATTACAAGGAGATACTCATATTTGTAATAAATAAGACACAGATATTTAAGTACCATATCTTTTCTCTAGTATGAAAAACTGAAGGTAAGTGAATACCAAAATGTATGATAGGTCATGTGAAGTAGGGAGAAAACATATAAAAGGAAAAGGGGGGCCGGAGAGTTAGCTCAGTGGTTCTGGTGCCTGCCTCGCAAGCGCAAGGTCCTGAGTTCGATCCCCGGTAACCACATATAATGCTGGGCGTGGAGACACGCCCACCAACAATCAACACCGCATACCACAATGCCGGACGTGGTGGCTCACGCCTGTAATCCCAGCACTCGGGAGGCAGAGACAGGAGGATTGCTAAGTTCAAGGCTTGCCTGGGCACCATAGTGAGCTCAGGGCCAGCCTGAACTACAAAGCGAGACCCTGTCTCAAAAGAAAAAAAAAAAAAAAAAAAAAAAAAAAAAAAAAAAAAAAAAAAAAAAAAAAAAGGAAAAGGGGAAGGGTGAATAGGGAAAAGTAAAGAGGGAAAAGAAAAAACTTGATAGTTACAAAAAAGGTAAAGGTTATGTATGTAGGGGGTAGGGGTTATAAAGAGGGGTGGGAAAAGGGAAAAAATGAGAATCAAAATGTGTCATGTAGAGGTACAAATTCTCAATGTTAAATGTGATCACACTGTATGTATAAAATATACCAATAAAGTCAATTAAAATAAGAAACAACAAAATATATTGAAGTCCTAGCTTCATAATTTTAAGTAAGTTTCTCTATTTGGTATTTAAACAGATATGTTCCTGTAATGAGAAATGCTGACAGGAAGTTTTTGGAGATGCTTTTATAAGGATAGGAGGTGTAAGATACTGTGAATTTACTTGGATGAATCATTTATTTGTGTTGACATTCCACTTATGGCAATATAAAAACTCATCAGAATGCAATTCCAGTAAGGAATTATTTAAAGATCACATTAAAATTTTAATTACAACAAAAGTAATGTTGACAAATAGAATCACACTTAGCATTCAGAAGTTATATCCCCCAAAGAATCAATAATGAATTATTCTTCATTACTCTTGGATCTTATAATTGAAATTTTATTGTGAGAAATAGTGTCTCCCTATGAAACTATGAGGATTTCTATCTTTAAGCACTCATAAAAACTGTTAGACTCTTGTGAATGTATTATTTTTCTGCTAAAATTTCACTTTAAAAAATCTATAATTTTTAGGAAAACACTTGAGGACATATTACAGTAGCTAATACTTGCCTTAATCTAAGGCTTAAAAATTGTAGTTATAAATGTTAGGATTGGTAAATACTGTTCTTGCTTGGGCTATTATCTTAAATAATATTACTTTAAGTAATCTAACATGTAACGTTGACTAATGGTTTGGAAAATTAGTACTACAAAATTAAATGCATGTGAACAGTTATGAATCATGAGGGTGGTAGTGATCTTGAGTAGAGGAAGAGCAATCGGCCAGGAGAAATTGTGTTAAATTTCTTTAAAATAAACTGTTTGCCTGAAATATTGTCTTGTATGATATTAACATTTTGATTTTTTTTTTTTTTTTTTGAGACAGAGGCTCACTTTCGTAGTTCAGGCTGGCTCTGAACTCACTATGGTGCCAGGCAAGCCTCGAACTCAGCAATCCTCCTGTCTCTGCCTCCCGAGTTCTGGGATTACAGGCGTGAGCCACCATGCCCGGCAACATTTTGAATTTTGATTTGAAAAATACCTTGAGTTTCAAGTGCAGTGTAAAAGAAAACCAAAGAGTAGCTGTCACTAGAAATACTTTGTCCTGAAGGGCTTCACAGAATGACTAATGAAAAATTCATTAAGTGTCTTAGCAGACGTCTGCCAATACCTGCATACAGTCTAGTAATTACCTAGTCGTTGCTAATGAGGTGCTAATCGTTGTTCCCTGAATCAGGCCAACTCCACAGTTTTCGAGAAAAGAACCATTCACAGGTTGTACATATGTAGGGGTAATGGGACTTCTATCAGTGACAGTTATAGTACTTCCATCACTAATAATTAATTATATAAGTTTAGTCTCAATCCGATCAGAAGTATTCTTACTTACTTTCTTTGTTAAATCAGAAGCCAAGCTCTTCAGGAAAGGATACACCAGTCAGGTAAAAGTAATTTGAAAACACTGAGTATGTGAAAACTTTAAGAGTAATCTCTTTCATATGCATTTTAGTAAGGAAGAAAAGTTAACTCTGAATAAAACTTCACAATTTAAAATGGTCTCTTCCTAAACATGTTCTTTTTTAAATTATACAGCAGTTCCATAAATGAATAATTATTTCTGCAACCCAAACACCTGGGAAATTTCTAAGTTCTGTGGCTTAAACAAGTTTATTTTTCCCATTCTTCTACATACCCCGCAACCCCTCACCCCCTTCCCTTTTTTTGTTACTTCCCTTTTTTATTACTTCCCTTTTTTATTTGCTTCCCTTTTTTTATTACCATCACATTTTTCTTTACCCCTCATTACTCCTCTACCACATTTCCCTTTGAATATTTTGTATTTCACAATATCCATCACACATTCTAGAATTTATTTACATCTTCAGTTTCTCATACTAGAAAACAGACACTATATTTACACATCTGTGACCTATTTATTTCACTTATGAGTATGTCCTGAAGGTACATCCATTTGAGTATAAATAACTCAAACTTATCATTCTTTAGAGTACATGCAAGGTACAAGCATTTCTTTGTTCATAAACCTCTAGCTCTCTTTCTCTGATTCTTCTCTCCCCCACTTACCTTCCTGTAAACTAAAATACAGCTCTACACAGTTAAGGGTCCATCCTCAAAAAACACATTACTAAGTTTTCTAGTTCAGAGACATAGAAATGTACATTTAAGATGTTTGAACATTTTAAGACACACACACATACACACACACAAATGAATCTAATGAATTTTTCTACAATAATAACAGACTGACACATCACTAATACTATAATGTAAAATGATTCATATAGAGTCATTGTATCAATTTATTTTAAATTCTCTTCCTAAATTCATTTTAAATATGTCTATATGCTTTAACTCTGTCCATTCATTTATTCAGCAAACATGTATTGACCTTTCTGTACCATGCATTATTCTGGGCTTGAAGTTATAAAGATGAACAAGATGCTGTTGTGAAAGGAAAGGTCAATGGAAAAAAACTAATATACAGGAAAGGCCATAAACTGGATTAAAGTTAGAGGTATATGCAAAATATTGTGAAAATGCTGACAGAGACACAGAAGCCTCTGCTGCAGTGAGGAGGTCTTTGAAGCCTGAAAGTTAGTAACACTGTCCACACAGGAAAACGTGGGAGTGACCAGCGTGTGTGAAGTATTCTGAGGTCTGGAGACATCCACACATTTACACAATTCACTCATGACTGCAGGTCGCATAAGAGGGAGATAATGACATTAGACGAACAAGAACGAATTGCGGCCACATTGAGACAAATTTTCTATGCTACATAATTTGGAATTTATCCTTTAGTCATAGGGAGCCACTGAAGGCATGTAGTTCATAGAGTACTGTTATTAGATTTGACAACAGTAGGGAAAATGAAAGACCTTGGAAGGGCAACCAATTTAGAGACTGTTAAAATACTTGAGAAAATACCTGAAGTGATTATAGCTGTGGGGATAAGGAAACTATGTTAAACTCAATAGCAATTTAGCAGATGAAATAGGAAAGCTCAGTAAGCTAAATATAGTTGAAATATTGGGAGCTGAGTTGTAAATATTAAGTGAATGATTTATATGGTTACCGAGTTAGTTAAGGGAAAAGGACACCTTTTTATAGCAACAGATTTACATATATCTATACATATTTAAACTATGAAGTGGACCAAAAGGATCCTAAGTTACAGATGCTTATTGAAACTTAAAGATCTATTTTGATGAAATGTATATGAATTTTAATAGCAGGTTCAACAAGAGTCATACTAAGGTTGTGGTTTAGTTTCCTTTATTTTCTTTCCCTGAAAAACATTTTGGAATACCTAAGAGCTCACTTGAAGGAAAGACTGCAAATAAGGGACTCCTGCCTCCTACTTTATCTTAGGCCCTGTGGAATGTGTAATGAGATGGTTAGAAACCACAGGGTGTGCTCCAGACTGAGGTCAAAGGGCAAAACTGATAGCTAACATCTGAGTCAGAAGTACAGACTATGCAGGATCATATAACTGTGTGTGTAGTATATATATAGAACAAAATGTATGTGTACCAGATTATTACTCACATATACAGAATAATTCTGGTTGACATACATGAAGCATACACACATACATAAGTAAATAACAAATGGGCTATATGGGACTGAATTTTTCCAACCTATAAGTATTCTTCAGGGAAGGTGAGACTTTGATTTTGTATAATAAGTAAACACTTATAGCACATGAACTAAGAAAGAAGCAACAAATGAGATTTCATCCTATTTAAAAGCTTCTGCACAGCAAAAGAAACCATCAGCAGGCTGAAAAGACATTCTACAATATGGGCAAATATTTTTACCGGTTGTTCCTCAGATAAAGGACTACTATCTAAAATTTATAAAGAGCTTAGAAAATCAACTTTCCCCCAAATTTAAAGACCCAATTCAAAAATGGACATCTGAAAAGAACACACTTTACAGAGGAAGGAGTAAAAGCAGCTAACAAGCACATGAAGAAATGCTCAACATCACTAGTCATTTGAGAGATGCAGATAAAAGGAACTCTGAGATTTCATCTCACTCCACAAAGAATGGCTGCTATTCCAAAATCAAGCAGGGACAAACACTGGCAAGGCTGAGGGGAGAAAGAAAACCTTCTCCAGTGTTGGTGGGAATGTAAACTGGTACAACCACTGTGGAGAACAGTGTGGAGATTCCTAAAAACTGGGATTTGAAGTCCCATTTTACCCTGCTATTCCTCTGCTGGGTTACACATGAAAGGATGAAAAGATTCATATCACAGTGATATATGTGCACCCATGTTTATAGCAGCTCAGTTTGAGATAACTAAATCTTGGAAACAACCCAAATGTCCATCAATGGAGACTGGATAAAGAAGGTGTTTAAAAAAAAAAAGAATATTACTCTGCCATAAAGTGTGATAAGTTGGAGTCATTCATTCTCAAATGGATGTACCTTGAGGACATACTCATAAGTGAAATAAACAAGTCGAAGATGTGCAGATATTGTATCTCCTCTTTGGTATGAAAAACTGAAAATGTAAATAAGTCCTAGAATGTATGACAAACACTGTAAAACAGAAAGTATCATAAGGGAAATGGGAGTAGGGGTAAGTAAACAGGGGAAAGAAAAATTGTGATGCTACAAAAGGGGGGAAACAAAGTCATGCATATAGGAGGCAGAGGGCCGGAGGGTGATATTGGAGTGGCACAAAAGGAGAATCTAATCTTGTCATATACTGGTACAAATTCTCAATGGGGAGTGTGATCGTGATACATATAAAATGTACCTATATTGCAATAAGAAAGAAAAATATTTATTCAAATGTAGTTATATATGGGAGATGGTTTCCTAGAGGTGGAGAAAGAAAACTTCAAATTTTTAAAAGAAACTTGGGAACCTTAAAAGTGAAAATTGGGTTGGGTTGGAATCAACTGTCAAATGGCTTCTTTAGTCTGAACAAGGAACAGCACCTCGGAGCCTCTGTTGCTTCAGTTATGAAAAATAAGGGGGTGACACAAATGAGGTGCAGAATAAAAAACAAAAGCCTGCAGTTGGGAGAATTGAGCAGCACTTTTAGAATCTTGGCTAAATATGCCAGTTTTAACTCAGATGAGTCCTAATTTTAGCTTTGGAAAGGCTGGACACATGTACTGATGAAATAATTCCTCTTTTAGACTTGATGAAGCTCTCAAAGTGCCAATCCAAGCCCCAGTTCTTTATAACTCTCATCATAAACTTATTAACACCTTTAAATTGTGACCTGATGAAATCAGTGAGAATAGAAAACTTGTATTTTTATGAGTAAGTTTAATATATAAAACACAAAATTCATATGTTAATAAGATAAATTGATATTGGTGTCTACATATCCATTATGTAGTTTTTTAAATTGAATTCTTTATTGGTATATTTTATATACAGCTCACAATCACACTCAAATTGGGGAATTTGTAGCAGTTATGTAATGTTTTAAGTGAGGTACGCATATGTATCTTCTGAAAAATTGTTTACAGTAAAAACTGAAAATCCTTTCATCTAGTCTTTCATCTAGTCTTTCTGAAATATACAACATTTTCTTGTATCTATAAGCAGCCCACTATGCAATAGCATATTGGAGCTTTTTTGCTAAAAACCTATATTCCTAATTCTGGACATGTTGGCTCAGGCCTGTAATCCAAGCACTCAGGAGGCAGAGGCAGGAGGATTGCTGAGTTCGAGGTTTGCTTGGGCTACATGGTAAGCTCAGGGTCAGTCTGAACTACAAAGCAAGAAAAGCTGTACTTCTTACCTCAAAAAGCTAAGAAACAAAAAACAAAACAGAACTAAAAAAATATAGTTTTTTATATATAATATATATAATATATATGCATATGTATCTCTGAAAAATTGTTTATAGTGAAAACTGAAAGTCTTTTCATCTAGTCTTTTTGAAATATACATTTTCTTGTATCTATAAGCAGCCCACTATGTAATAGCACAATATATATATATAATATATAATATACTATATTATATATATATATATATTTTTTTTTTTTGAAACGGGGTCTCACTTTGTAGTTCAGGCTGGCCCTGAGCTCACCATGTAGCCCAGGCAAACCTTGAACTCAGCAATCCTCCTGCCTCTGCCTCAGGAGTGCTGGGATTACAGGCCTGAGCCACCACACCCGGCACTGTGGTATGTGGTGTTGATTGCTGGTGGGCGTAAGTCACCACGCCCAGCATTGTATATGGTTAAGGGGATTGAACTCAGGACCTTGTGCTTGCAAGGCAGGTGCTGGACTAAATCTCTGGCCCCTAAGAAAATATTTTTTTAAAAAAATTAAAAAAATACTATATTCCTGAACACTGCATTAATTGGATAACTTACATATAGCATTTATTTACTTAGCTTTTCAGTAGACTTTTTCTTAGCCTATTACAAGGGTTAGAGGAACAGGAACCATTCTCATAAACACAAAGTTATATTAGAACCTTACTGTGTTCAAGGGACTGTGCTTAATTCAATACAGACTTTTTAAAGCTTTCCTTTAATGGACAGTAAGCAATAAATTCCTTTAAAGCTACTTACATGAAGGAAATAGGATCAAAGAGATTAAATAATTTTTCCAAAATCATAGAATAATCAAGTGACTCCTAAATTAATTCCAGATCACTATAGTTCCAAAGTTTTCATTGTGTGGTTTTTATTAGGAACAGGTACATGAAGATTTGATGTGTTCTTCTTGCAGCTGTTAGTGACATGATTTAGAAAGTAAGTGTGCATGAACATAAAGGGATGCTCACGTGAGTCCCTGCAGATTGGCATAAATTACATATGTGAGAAAAAAGCAATTGTAGATGAATTTAATCCACCAGAACATTGCTACTGCAAAGGAAAGAAAATATGGAATCCAAAATATTACTGCTGCCGTTGTCTGCCTGGAGGATGAGGCAAGCAATGCTGTTGCTCACTCAAGTATTTTCTGTGTCTACACTTTTGGGCTTTGTTACAAAATAACTCTCAGTAAATCCATCTTTCTGGAAATGACGCAGGTTTACCTTTCTTTGTAACAGAGCAATACTACAGTGTGTGAAGATACATTTTCCTTATCCGTTCCTCGCTTTCCAAGATATAGGAATTATGTGCTGTAGACATGGATGAGTGTAACATGACGTCTCTAATTGGGGAAGACACTCAAAAGAAAATAGCTGGGTCAATGAAATTTCTAGTTTTAGTCTTTTGAGGGATCTCCACACTGATTTCCATGGTGGTTGTACTAGCTACATTTCTACCAACAGTTTAGGAGGATTAACTTCCCTCCAAATCACACTTGGTATTTGTTTTCTGGATGATGCCATTTCTTTTAGGGAGTAAGTGAAATAGCAGGGTTTTTTAAATTTGCATTTTTATGAAAGTGAGTGACAGTGACCATTTCTTTATGTATTTACTGTATCTGTATTTCTTCTGTGAATTGTCTGTTCATTTCAGTTCCTCACTTGAAAATATTAAAATTTGAGTTTTGTGCAGGTGAGTACCACCATCAAAATTGTAGCATCCTGCTTTAATGAGATAGTTGCATGTTGCAGCTTGCAATTTCCAACCTAATTATGTCCCCTGCATATAGGAAAAACTGTAAGTCTGATTTGAAATTTCAATTCACCAAATTTCTGAAATTTGATATCCCTCAGCAATTTGGTATTCCTTGGCATTGTAAAAATGAAAGCACAGTTGGACATAGTGGTCTACGCCTGTAATCCCAACAGTCAGGAGGCAGAGGCACAGGTATTGCTGTATTGAGGACAGCCTAGACTACATAATCAGAAAGAAAGAAGGAAGGAAGGAAGGAAGGGGAGAGAGAGAGAGAGAGAGAGAGAGAGAGAGAGAGAGAGAGAGAGAGAGAAAGAAAGAAAGAAAGAAAGAAAGAAAGAAAGAAAGAAAGAAAGAAAGAAAGAAAGAAAGAAAGAAAGGAGAAAGAAAGGAGAAAGAAAGGAGAAAGAAAGAAAGAGAAGGAAGGAAGGGAAGAAGGGAAGAGAAAGAAAGAAAAGTCTGTCTCCAGATTGGTTGTAAGTCACAAGTTACAGATATCTTCTGAGTAAAACTGCAGTAATAATTCTGTTAGCCACCTAAGTTAAAGGCTGTCCAGTAATGAAAAGAAACTTAAAAACCAGAAAACAAAATGGTGGCTAAAATTTCATTTTTCTTCTTCTTCCTAAGTGCGTAAGTAAATTCAGATTTATTTCTTGTTCTGGGTTAGATGTGTCCTTGGACTTGAGTTGTCATAGGCAGAGAGTACCTTGGGAAAGAAAAGGGTGAAAATAATGTATGAATATTAATAGAAAAGATATTCCATAGAAAATATTATTTCTGACTTGAAATCCTAATTAGATTCTTTTTTGCTTTAGTAATTTTTATTTCCAGAATGCCTTTGGTATATTGCTAAATGTCTTAACCTTGTGTTAAATAAGTTGTGTACGTATTTTTATCCACCATACTGGGAAAATTATATCTGTAACTGTTCTTTCTTTGAATAGTGATAGTTATGCATGAGTCTACTCCATAGTTTGTTCCTGAACTGTCTTTCATTTTGTGGATAAATTGTTTAAAGTTCCATGTAATGTTTTGACCGTAGCTCTTTATTTAAAGAAATAACTCTATTAGTACCTGAAGTCTCAGCATTAAAATATCTATAATAATATATCTAAATATCTATAATAATATATCTATTATAATATAGTCTAAGCCTGTGATTTCTCTGTTGCTCTAAGAAGCCAGTTTGTGTTGTGAAGGGGGTAGTTCTGTTTTATTTGAAGATACCCATCATAAGTGCTGCAGTGATACTCTAAGGCTAGAAAAGGGACCTGTATCTTAGCACCATATTCTTTTATGGAGGAGAAAAACAGTACTTAAAAAAAAACCAGGGAATATTTTGTTATATAATTCTGAACATCAATAGCTATGGCATTAGAAATATAATTATCCTTTGAAGTTCACCACAAAAGGGAAGAACTCAAATGACTCTCCCACTATCTTTTTATAATATTTTAGAGCTTATGTTCTTGGAAGTATGTTGTATTTAGTGCTCTGGAAAAAAAAATCTCTATCCTTCACAAACAGAATTTACAGGCTGTTTTATGTCAGTGGCATTGATGTACTAATATTTTCAATATAATAAAAGTTAATGAAAGAAGCATAATAGAATTCACTTATGATAGATTTGTTCCTGAACCAGTAAAATAAATTGAAATTAAGTGCTATTTCTAAAAAGTCTCAGAACATGAGTGTCAATCATGCTTTTCAGTTCTGTCTTTATATAGAGAATGCTACGTGAAATTGTCTGTGTTTAAATAGATGCTTTGCTTTGGCCTAGGTCATATGTATTCCACATATTTTTCAAAAAAATAGTGTTTTAACTATTACCTTAATTTGAGTTTTCATTCACGTTCCCCCACTTTGTCTGTCTCAAAGTTGAAGTAGTATTCACACAGGGTGAATACATTACAGATTAGTAGACCTAATGCAAATCCAGTTGTTTCCTAATTTAGGCCAGTAACTTTGCTATAGTAGTATTCAATGTTTCTATCCATAGAATGAGTCTGAAATTCATTCCATTATTTTCTGACATTATTTGGTAGAAATTAGCTGAGACTGACATTAAAGACACCAAGAGATTCAGGGAGAGGTAGAAACAGGAAGGGGAAGTGGTGAAAAACAAGTTCAGATGTGTTATATACATGTACCAACTCCCCACCAGGAGTGTAAGTACTGCAAATGTGTGCTAATAAAAATAAAAAAGAAGAGATTAAAGTGGAGAAGTATTCTATTGATTCTTTCACTTAGTCATATTTTCACTACATAATACACACTTGAAAATGTAATGTCTTATACTTATCTCTCTTTATACTTTATTCTACATTTGTAATTGCAAAAATGCAAGAAGACACTAAATTCACGTAAATGACTTTACTTGATATCTGTCCCAAAGATATCTGGAAGGTACTTATACCCACCCCCCCCTTTTGAGATAGGGTGTTACTTTGTAGTTCAGGCTGGCCTGAACTTCACAGAGTAGCCCAGGCAAGCCTTGAACTCACAGCAATCCTCCTGCCTCTGCCTACTGAGTTCTGGAATTACAGGCGTGAGCTATACCATTCCTGGCATTGTGGTGTGTGGTACTGATTGCTGGTGGGTGTGAGTCACCATGCCCGGCATTGTGGTAGTTAGTTACCAAAGATCAAACTTGAGAACTTGCACTTGCAAAGCAGTTACCAGAATCACTGAGCTAAGTCCCTGGCCCCCAAAATATTTGTATAGATGTTTTCATTAGAGCTTTCTAATGAAGATCTACATAATTAATAGGTGTGTAGAATATCATAATTCTTATTTTTAGAACTGCTGGTAAGGCTAGATAATTCCAAGTGCCTATAAAGGTTTGTATCACCAGTGGAAAGATCCAGAAGAATTTGCCTTGCCAATGTTTCTTTGTTTCCTCCAGAGATCATTTTTAAGAGAAGACAAAGTATTTGCTATCCAATCAAACTTTCCTTCACAAATGAATGTGATGTAATTTTCACAGTTAGCTTCCCAAATTTTCACATTCATTGAAACGATTATCCTTTTCAGTTGTTAACTCACTGAAATGGCCATATTTGACCTCCATTTTTGAAAATGTAAAAACAGATGAAGGAAAGAGGGATAAAATTATGTTAAATCAGGTATTTGCAATTTAATAGAGAATAATATTATTTGAGGTAAAAAGATAAATACTTAAGTATACTAGAAAAATGAACCACACATCTTATTAACCCTTATATTTATCTTCTTAATGACATAAACCTAAAGAAGATATTTGAGTACAGCACTGACTCTTATTTTTGTTATTATAATTTATTTCCCAGTACAAGCTATGACTCAGGAGTGACATATGATCTTAATTAGGACATTTGATCAGTACTAGCATTTACAAGGCCCGACATATCTGCTCAAAGTGGCTATTATTTCTGACATACACTGAATGTAAAAACTGCATTTTTATTCTTACTGAGTTATCCTTGAACTATTGTATTTTTATTAAAAATATCATTTTACAAGACTATTATAAAGTTTGAAAATAGTCCCTAGTTTTTTTCTCTTTTCTTAATGATCTACTCATTATGAGCACTGAATTTTGGATTTATTTGTGAGATATTTTATTTATATTTCTGTTCATTACCATTAAGAAAGATATGTTAAATAGCAGGCACACAAAATTTTTACAGAGAAAATGATGACTGAAAAACTTGGTAACTTGATGGTTCTGAAAAAAAAAAAACTATTCTGTAAGCAATCCTGAAGGAGGCACAATTATCAAAAAACAAGTGTCCTTAGCCTAAGATTACATCAAGTCTCCTCTCCTGCTGTGGAGTTTGTAACAAGAGCCACCTGCGCAGGAGTCATTCTGCGGAGCCTCAAGTGTCTGACCACTTGCTCACCCACCCACACACTCTTCACTGTCTCTGTGCATCTGCTAGAGACCATGCTCCCACCTGCTGTGCACTGTGGTGAATCTCTCACTTTCCTGCCCTGTCAGACCGCTTTCGACCACAGCCTAACTTCACCATCTGCTTTCCACCCCTTCTCATCTGCAGTCTTTAAACTTACCTAATTTTTTGAGCGCGAACTCATTTTTTAAATTCTTTTCCTCTTCTAGTCTTCACATTCTCCTTTCTTAAATTATATCCTCCCTTCTCCACATATCCTCCCTGTGCTCATATTCTTTTGCAAAGACATCAGGGAATATTTTTAATGTCAAGGTCACTAAAATCAAAAAATTAGTGAACAGCCAGATCTTTTCTACCAAAGACAGATGGTGTTTTCATCAGGCGATAGTGTTTGCGCCATATTGCCTAGGGAACAGGTGCAACTGATAGTTTTTGATCCAGGAAGAGGCACATAAATTAAAAACTCTGATGGCATACACTAGAGGTGGTTCTGGTTTCTCTACCTATGCCCCATTGCCTTATTTCATATGCTGGAAAACTGATTTGATGACTCAGTTCATTCATACTTTCTTACTGTCTGGACTCAGCTTTGTTTATTTCAGAGTATATATGGCAGAAAATCAGATGGAGGACAAAGAAAAATGTCCAAATGTTTATTCTTCTGCTTCCCCTGCCTGCAGGCCACAATGTTTAGCAGGGCTGAGCTCACCTACCAATGGGCACTGCTCTTCTTGGGTGGCTTTTCCCTTTTAACTAGGTTTCAGGAGGAAAGCTAGGGAAAACAATCCATTATTGGCCTCTTAGTCATTCCTATATCTCTGAAAATAATTTTCACCAAACTGTCTAATTTTCATTTGATAATACATTTTCTATTTACTGCAAGTACTCTGACTTCTGCAACACTGATTGGAAAATACTAAAAACAAGGAAAAAATGTCTATGAATGTAGCTCAACAGTAGAGCACTTTCCCAGAATGTTCAAAGAAAGAAAGGTGGGGGGAGGAGAAGGAATTATTTGTACAGTGCTTCCCTAAATGCATGGAGAAAACTTATAATAACTACAACTGGGAGAAGATATGAGCCTTACTTAGGCTTCATTGCATCAAGAGTAAGAAAAATGGAAGAATCTTCCAATATAGTAGCAAAAGATACTGTAATTTAATATTTAATTTGACAGGCTTGATAACTTGAAATCTTAGGGTTTCTGGGAAGAGTCTGATCCCTGTGGGGTACCTGGGAAGGTTCATCTCCTTTCTGGTTTCTCCGTGGGTAGCTCTACTTCCACCCTGCCATGAGGTGAGCACTTTGCCTTTCTCTGTGCCCCTCTGCTTTGCTGCTTGTTCTTGGTTGCTAGCTGACCATGGATTGACATGTGGGCCAACATGAACTTGTCCTCTTTACAGTTGTATGTGTCAGTTACTGTGGCTCACTAGCAAGGGAAGAGCTAAGTTAGTTGTAGAGTAAGAGTTAGGTTCCCTTCAAAATCACCATTTACTTAGGTATTTCCTTTTAAGTAATACATGATTCTCCATAACCAATTAATTTTCAACTCCTATATATTGATTGTTTTATCTTTTACTTCTTAAAAATAAGCAATTATAGAACTTGGTTATTATTTTCTATAACATTATTTTGACTTTTGGATATATTGGTAAATAATTTATAGTCATGTTTAAATAATTATAGGAATAAGAGTGCAAAAGGTGCCAGGCGTGGTGGCTCACGCCTGTACTCCCAGCACTCGGGAGGCAGAGACAGGAGGATTGCTGAGTTCGAGGCTTCCCTAGGCTACATAGTGAGCTCAGAACCAGCCCGAACTACAAAGCGAGACCCTGTCTCAAAAAAAAAAAAAAAAAAAAAAAAAGAGTGCAAAAGGTAATATTTTAAAATAGGATTTGGGTCATGAAGGTAAATCTTGGAGAGTCTACCAGGGAAAAAGTAAAATATCACTAGTGAAATGTCTTTTAATCCATGGCTCAAAGTTATATGTGCTTTGCATGTGTCATAGTATTGCCATATTCCATAGTGCTACAGGATCTTGACCAAGAAGATAACAACTGTGTTTCTATAGCATTTTATTCTTGAAAGGTTAGATTATGCAAAAATAGAAAATTACAATACCATTATGCAGGAATATATTTGCTTAGCATGCAATTGTTACCTAATAAATGAGCAATTGAGATCATCATAATAGGATACCAGTCCAGAACATATTCCTTTATTGTTTGTCATAGTCAACATGTACCTGAGTGGTTATCATCCAACTTGACTAAAATGGAAAAAACCCAGAGGGACTGTTTCTTTGCTTTACTTTTTGCCAAATATCAATGTCTGTCTTCTGAAAGATACAGCCTGTGAAATAGAAATTATTCTAGTGCTAAGGTGGAATGCTGGAAAGAGTACAATAAATAATACTGTTGCACAAAATAGAGACCTAACTGTACTAAGTAGCTTTAAAATAGGCTTTAAGTATGGTAATACGTGCCTATTAAATGATAGCCTACAGAGAAATTCATTTTTCTCTTTCATTTGTTTACTGAGTACCTGTAAACAAAAGATTCTTTGATTTATTCTTGACATTTGTTTTAATAAGCAAATGTCATTTTATATAGGACAATTGGTCATATTATTTTCTTTTAAATGGAATAATTATCATCATGTTTGAAAACACATCAACCACACTTCACTAAGACTTTGTTAAAATATCCCTCTTGGGTATCATCCTATTCAATGCTTGAGTTTTGTCACCTCCATTTGCTGCCAATTATGTTGCAATATATCTTTCTTGTCTCTTTCTTTTATATATGAATACATGTGTTATGAATCTTTCAAGCATTGAACTATACATATGTATGCATGTAAATATACACACCTATATGATAGTATAAGTAAAAAATAAAAAAAAAACGATACCAATTATTTTCTTTACTCAGAGTCAGAAAAGTTGCTTGTGTAGGAACATGTGATATTATTGTACTTTATTTTTTCCACTTAACTTCAATGAGCTTTTAACTCTGCAAATGTTGGAAGAATAACACAGGATTCACTTACTGATACTGATCCTTTAATGGTCAATACTGTCTATGGGATTTTTTTCGCAGGAGCTTGAGGAGATAGTCAATTAATTCTTGTGGAAGAGATTTAGGTCCTAAAAAAAAACGATACAAGCTGCTAAGTTGGTAGCTGAATTCCCATTAAAAAAGTATTGTGTAAAGACTTTTAAAACTTATTTTGACTTGTTTTGTTTGGCTTGATTTGCATTGGTGTTGCCTGTGGCATTAAAAGGCTCGTCTCCTTCCTTAAGACCCCAGTGCAGCCAGAATAGTGTGGGTCTACTAGTTTCCTTGTTAACACAAGTTAGTATCTGACTTTTTTTTCTAGAACCAATCCTTAAGCAATTTTGTTTGATGTTGCTGGGCAATGATGACATTCAACAAATAAGTGGACCCTTACTGGGCTTATAAAGCTACTAGCACCAATCCAATTCTATACTGCCAGTGTCGAACAAGAAATTTAATAAATGGTCAATTGAGCAAATGGACTCATCTTTTTTTTTTCATTTTGACTTGCATTTTCTAGATGTTTTGTTCATTCAGCTATATGCTGTCCTTCTTTTGAACTCATAATTCATTTTTCTGATCCCCACCAATTTATGATGTGTTTGATAATACAAGTTTCCAAAGGCTGGTCACTATTTGAATACATGCTGAGTATCTAAATTATTCCATGCCTGGGAACTACCTGTGGTGCATTTGCAACCAAGAAATTAAACTAATTTTCAGATGGGGCATATTAAAGTAACCCCATTTTTAAAAACCTGCACTGTGCTACAAACCTAGCTTTCTTAAGGACAGAGCAAATATGATGAAGTGGCTGAGAACTCAGCACCCAGAGAAACTCATTTAGATCATGTATTGGTAACTTCATTTATAGCTGTTTTAAATCTTTTTGACAAATTAATTCTTTAAAGTCTGTTTATCTACTTCACAGTAGAATTTTTGAAAATGTTAAGTGAATTAAGGTATATAAAGTGGATATCCTCATGTAACATTTCTCAACCTCAAAGCTGTTCATATTTGATCCTCATAATTCTTTGTTATGGAAGCAAAATTGCCTCCCCACCCTCTAAGAAGCACTAGCCTTCTTTCGAGGTAAGGAACTGCTTGTGAAGT
Source organism: Thryonomys swinderianus (assembly GCA_004025085.1). Taxonomy (NCBI): domain Eukaryota; kingdom Metazoa; phylum Chordata; class Mammalia; order Rodentia; family Thryonomyidae; genus Thryonomys; species Thryonomys swinderianus. The sequence continues at coordinate 17,030 of PVIC010030356.1, forward strand.
ATCAGCTACAGTTATGCGGAATAGTTAAAGAGGCTGTGCTATTTTTAAAATGCTAATTGGTAAATGTTTACAATAATTTCATTTTTTGCATAGAAGTTAATTGAATCTCTTGGGGACTGAGGTTTTTCCAAAGCAATGCTTAACTTTTTGAGCCCATGTTTAAGGAAGTAAGTACTTTGGATCTAAAGAACCCTGCACTGAGTGTTTCTGAGCCTCTTGAAATTTTCTGTGAATTTCAATTCTATTTTGAAATTTTTTCAACTACACACTAAGGTGAGGGACTCATACCATTATTCTATCATCATGATTGACTGAGTTGTTAATGTTTTTTTCATGTTCACTTTGTCTTTCCAGAATGAATGTAGATGGTCAAAGGGAGGAAAAATGAATGGTGTATTTAAATTGCTTAAACAGGATCCATTCTGCTACGTGCCCTTTTCATTGTCCTGTTTAATACCACTTATCATTTTAGTAGTGTGCTCCATGTACATAAGAATACAAAGATAAGTAAATTGTATGTCCATCTAGATTTTCACATCAAAATTCAAAACATCTACAGATTACACATTTGAATTTTTCTTGATTTTACAAGATAATCTGTTTAGAGATGAATTTCTGGCTGGATCCTATCTTAGTGATAGTAGTCAGTGACTTAGCATATCACCTGTGTTTCAGGCTCACAGTTTTGCAATATTTTTACTTTCACTAAAATATAATGAATTTCCTGACCACGTTTGGACTACCTTAATAAAAGATAAATCCAGTAATTTTGAGTATTTTTTTTCACATAATATATTTACCTCCCATTTAAAAAATGACATTGTTAGCTGTATGAAAGAGAATTACATTTAAACTTTTGGTAGAATTTCAGTTGCTAGTGAATAGACATATGGGACACATTAATTCTCACAGTTAAAATCCATGTAATAAAAATGTAAGTATTCCTGGAGCTTTAATATATATTTTAATTGAGTTTATTGGTGCATTTAAGTATATATTGATTGCATTTATCATTGAGAATTTGTACCTCTACATGTTATACCTTTATTCTTATTATTTTCCTATTCCCTTGCCCTCCCTACAACCTCCCCACTCCATATACATGCATTTTTTTCTTTTTCTTTCAATTTTTTTCTTTCACTTCTTCACTTCCCCTTGCCCTTTAATACATTTAAATGAACATAGAGCTTTTAAAAGTATACCTGAAAGTTAAAATAACAATTTATCTGAGAATGTCAGTACTAATTTGTAAATTTCTGAATTTGATAATTTAATAATTTTGAGGAACTAAGAACCAAAGAAAATGCTATAATTAAAATTGTTAGATTCCTCTAAACTACAAATAGACATTATGGCCTATTGGTCTGATAGGAATCTGAAATTCATCAATGAATGTGTCATATTTGCTATGCTTAAAACATTGTATATATTTAAAATAATTTATATTGATAGCGTAATTATGAAGCAATTTTAATCTGCTACTGAACAGCTTTACAACTATTAAATCTGTGTAATTCATTGTCACCTGCCTCTATACCCTTCTTTCAGTTCGTCCTACAAGTCAAAGCACTTGTAACATCTTATTGATTAAAATGGTTTACAAAGTTTCATAGTACTTCACTTTAGAAGAGTGGACACATTTTATCATCGACACACGATCTAATCATTTTAAATGTGCAAGAGAACTGGTCATCGAGCTCAGATTTAAACATCTCAGCAACTTGAATGAGAATAAAATGATCTCGGTCATGATTTTAAGATATGGGATTGTTTCTGGTGAGATAGCTTCCCTCTTTTGGTGAACTGAATCTCACTCACTTTCTTCCTAGTGGCAGAAAAATCTGAAAAAGGTGAACTCTTCAGCCCGCTCTTGGAATCTTTTAACCAGGAATAAAAACCTCGCTGGCCTGACAGGTTGTCACAACAGCCATTCACAGAAAGCCATGGACTAGCTGTGTCTGTCAGCCTGTGTGGTACTGAATATTTTAACTTGCAGCTTTCCAAGACTGAGCATGCATCTTACCATCTCCTATTACAGTCCCTAATCAAGACATCCCGGGAGTGATCGCATTGACGCTGTTTGAGGACTACATCTACTGGACTGATGGGAAAACCAAATCGCTCAGCCGTGCTCATAAAACCTCGGGTGCAGACAGAATCTCACTGGTTAACTCATGGCACACCATCGCAGACATCCAGGTGTATCACTCGTACAGACAGCCTGATGGTAATTATTCCTTCTGTGATTTCCATAAATGTTTCTGCACCTTTCAGTAACATTGCAGTTTTGATTTTGTCCGAGTTAAGTGGAATTTTACTTTCATCAAATATGACCACATTTCATTAGCATTACTGTATATAGTGGATTCAGCTGATGTCAAGTACTGCTGTTAAGGGATATGAGTAGAAGTTCAATAATAGCACAGTTATTGATTTCTTCAAATCATATTAAGCTGAAATGACAATAAAATGTGCTTAGAGATGTGGCATTAAACTCATGAAATAACATGTTTATAATATAGTTATAGGACCCTTACAAAGCTGAGAGGAAAGAATAACATTTAAGTAGCCTGGGGTTTAAGACATTACAGCAAATCTGCTTTAGCATGCCTCTACCAAGTATTCTACTAGGCCTTGTAGAATACAGGTTTGCTTCTTTTACTGAAGAACATACTCAGGACCAGAAAGCAAAGCTCTGACTCCATTACCTATTAATCACCATTTCACTGTCTTCTTTTACTCTGTATTTCTAAACATACCTGTGTCTCTGTTCTATTTTTTTCTGAACAACCTTTTCTCCTTATATGCTTGTTTTTGTAGAAACAATCAAAATTATTTAAAAATCAACTGGATGTCATTAAACCATAAGTAACTTTTGTAAAAAAATGCTTTATATTCATGCTCAGTTATTTATTCCAAAAACGTACTCAAGTGCATCCCTTTAATGCCCTGTTTCTAATCCCATGTGATATTATTGTTCCTCTTTCCCATATGTAGTCTCCAAACATCTCTGCATGATCAATAATGGCGGCTGCAGTCACCTGTGCCTTTTAGCACCAGGGAAGACCCACACATGTGCATGTCCCACCAACTTCTACCTTGCAGCTGATAACAGGACTTGTCTGTCCAACTGCACAGCCAGTCAAGTGAGTGAAATTCTTGAAAGCACCTCATGGGACATCTGGGCAAGTTTGTGTACAGGTTTTGCCTTCTGTGCTGGCACCATTTTTGATATATTAATTGTCAGTCTTCGTTTCTGATAGTATGCATATTTACACATAGCCTTAAAATGGTATTTTAGGTACTAAAGTAGAGAGATGCAAAAGAGAACAAAAGTAAAATTGCCCTTACCTAAGTCTACTTGAAATAATAATACTTACAGGGGTCGTATAGGAGGACATTTCTCATAGTTCAAGGGGGTGGGTGATTGAGGCTTGGGAAGTTTAAACAAAAATTCTTCCAAGACAATTTGCTGTAAACAATAATTCATATCCTCTCTCATTCCGCACTGACAAGCAGAAGAAAGATTAACTGTATGTAGAGTAATTCTCAAGATTCATTTAAAACTGAAAGGTAAAATAATTTCCTTGTGAAATTATTCTTTTTTTTCCCAAATGTACTTATTTTTACTGGCAATATTCCAGAAGAATGTTCTACTTAATGATAGTTTCATCAAGTCAACTTTAAGGCTTTCAAACTCTGGAGAGCAGTCATTTGACCTGTTACACCTGGACTTTGTTAATTTTGAGGTGCCATTTTATTTAATCAGAGAGGAATAAGCTTTGATTTATTTTAAATGACTCCGTTTATTCTTAGAATTTTATGCTTTGTGTGTTCTGACTTTCCAGTTATTAGCATGACTTTATGGAAGAAACTAAATTTCTCTTTGAGTGAGGTTATCTTCAAAATAGAGAACTTACCGGTATCTCAGTGCACCTCTTTGATTAGGAAATGAGTGTCACGCGTGCAAGGACAGTATGCAGTAAAGGCGTGAGACCTTTCCACAGCACTTGGCAGTACTTGGAACGTGAAAAGCAAAGATTCTGGTGATAGGATCACTCGGATCTGGGGCCCTCGTCAAAGTGGCCGGGTTTCCTGGCTTTGTAACCTAAATTCCTGCTTCCATGTGACCTCCTCTTTTAATTAGATTACTGGCTTTCAGAATTTCCACCATTATGTCAGTGAAAAGCAGACCAGACCATGTGTAAATAACCCTGGAATGCTGTTCTATTTTTGGACACCGTGAAAAGGCTGTATCACGTGGAAGAATGAAGCAGGGGTGGGCAGGGAAGCAGAAGAACACATGTGCGATTCACCTTTTACAGCAAGGCAGCTCCCTCAGTAACCAGCCCCCACCTCAGAGAGACAACCACATTATCGCACTCATGAGGGCTGGTCCCTTACACACTAATCTCTTAAATCCCCACCTTAAGTATCGACAAATGACAATTGAATTTCCCCATGAGATTCGGAGGGGACTTTCAAACAAGAACAATGTTATTTCCAGGTAGTTCTTAAGAAAATAGATGAGAAATGAGCTGGTACATAATAGCTGTTGTAAATAACCTTGTTCCCAGTGCAGCTGGAATAAAAGAGCATATGTGAAATTAGTGTGTGTTACCATCAAGAGGTCCTCTTGTCTAGTTGAAAGCACAAGTCACAGACTTTGATGAGTGTAAATTTTTAAAAATGGATTTTTATCAAATATCTGGAAATTTAAATCATTGTAGAAGGTAACATTACCAAGCTGATTATTCTTTTTTTTTAATTGAATTCTTTATTGGTACAATTTATATACATCTCAAAATCACATATAACATTGGGAAATTTGTACCAGTATATGCCACAAGTTAATTCTCATTTTTACCCATATCCCTACCCACTCCCCCCTCCTCCCCCCTTATACATGCTCTTTTATTTTCTTTCTGTATC